>JAAAKQ030144817.1:0-13132 GCA_010016005.3 Zanna intricata
TTTAAAAATGTGACGAGGGCTAATGACCACAGCAGTCGATGCCCATATAAAACAAAAAAAAAAAAAAAAAAAAAAAATAATAATTATTATTATTATTACTAATTAATTATCAATTATTATGTCATTATATCAATTCATCATATATCAATTATTATCAATTAATAATAATTGAAAAAATGAAAGTACAATAATAACATTGCAGTATGTTTTATTAAAAGCCATTCATTTTTTAAAATCTAATTAGATAGGTTTAATTTTGTTAAGATTATTGAACAATACGTACGATATGACTATCTTGCCAAATACATTCATGAGCCGAATTCACAATCTATTTCTTTTACATGAAAGGTATAACCACTTTTTTAAAAATTTCAAAATTGAATTTCCCAAAAACTGTGGTAAAATATTTATAAATTCTGATATTTTTAACGTTTTAATGCAAATATATTTTTTCACCAATATATAAATAAAAATTACTGAAAAATATCTTATTATTATTTTTTTTTTTTTTTTTTTTTTTAGATTATAGTAATGAAAATTAATAATCTAGCCTAATATTGTGGCCTAAATAAGTTCATACCGATATACAGTCTCGTTTTCCAAATACAACAATCAATATTTTTTAATCATCTAAGAATAAATCTCTAAAAATAATTTTTTTTTATGATTGGGTTAGAAATATTTACACACAATAATTAAATCTTTGTTAAGTACTCAAACAAAGGTCTGAATCACTCAAAATTATTATTATTTTTTATTTTTGTTTTCTGGATTATTGATTTTTTTAAGCAACTTTTGAATGAAAAAAAAAAACACATTAAGCATAATCAATAATTATTATTCAGTATTTTAAAAATTAGATTTTGTCTCATAAAATTAGAAAAACCCACTTGTATTTTAATGAAAAGTAAATGAAAATATAAACAAATGTTAGATAAAACGAGTAAAGTGATACAAGGATGAAGACAAAAGATTTTAATTATTCATGAAAATAAACTATTATTCATTAAGCTACAAACAATTTTGTCTTTCTTGAATTAAAATTGTTGTCACTACTATTTACAGACTTAATTGTTTGAGTTATTCAGCAATTAAGCTTTACAACAGTAATAATAATAATAATAATAATAATTATAAGAGGGGGAAATCCTCTTCAAATCCCTTCTGAGGAAAATCCTTAGCAGGGAAATCTTAATAATAGGCTCTTCATTTAGGTTCATTGTTAGTATAAATTACCTTATTATATATAATTTTTCAAAAATCAATTCTTACATCTTAAATTTTAAATTTGTTTTTTCGTTCTTTTGCTCTAATTCCCTTCGGTTTAAATATTTTTCAATTTTTTTTTTTGTTGAAAATTATTACTTCATACATAGAACTAATCAAGAAATATGTAAAATTTGTTTTTTAAATTATTGACGTCGGACTTAAAATGCAGACAAGTTTTTTGAATTTTTTTTTGTTATTTTTAGTTTTTAGAATTATTAGATTTTGATAAAACTTTATTTAAGCAATTTTTTTTAAGCTTAACCTTCATATGAAGATATTTATGAAAGTTTTACCTTAAATTTATTCGCCATCGCTAAAAAATTTATATTTTTCTTTTTGATTCTTTTAATTTTTTTTTTTATTAATAGACGGGATTGCAGTACTCTCACAGCCTTTTTTCTCTCCTTTTATAATAAAATAAACTTAAATGAAAAAAATGTAATAATTTTATCAAGTATTGTATG
This sequence comes from Zanna intricata, assembly GCA_010016005.3. Lineage (NCBI taxonomy): Eukaryota > Metazoa > Arthropoda > Insecta > Hemiptera > Fulgoridae > Zanna > Zanna intricata. Next base: position 1,734 of record JAAAKQ030144817.1, read on the forward strand.
ATTATACACAATAATTAAATTATTAAACCCACTTACCAACAATTTTATAAATTTAGTTGGAGCGCTATCGGAACAAAATTATTCTATCATCAGGAACTAAAAAATATGTTTTTTTTTCAATTTATTGAAAATAAAACTTCTTAGTCTGTGTAAAATTTTTTTGTAAATTACATAACGGTGGTCATCATATGTTTAAAATTATATCGTTTTACGTCCTGTCATTGTAAATGTCTCCACCGTTGGGGGAGTTTAGAGCCTCTAATTTTTTTTTGTTGTGATTTAATGTTTTGAAGAAGGATATTTACCGTTTTTTCTTCAGAAGTAAGGTATTACTTTTGGTTATATGATGGGATTGGAGGTAAAAATTAATTTTTTTTACGTTTTGAGCTATGAGGAGTACTAAAATACTCTTCACTTATATTGGGATTGATAGTGGAAATATTTATATTCTTGATAAAATATTTTTGGATATTTTATTAGTTTTTCATCTATCCCTATGATAAATTTAGAAAGTTATTATCGTTCTGAGATTTTCTAATTTAGAGAAAAAAAGAACATAAATATTTTTATGTCGTTCCGTGGGGAACCAGTGGAAAGTAGAGAAAGCTCCGTTTTTTTGTGTTATTTAATGTTTTGAAGAGGATCTTTACGACTTTTCCACAAAAGTACGGTTTTACTTTCTGTCACACGGAGGAATTGGCGATGAAAATGAATTTAAATTGTGCGTAACTCAAGAACTACTCAACTAATCTTCATAAAATTGTTACAAACATAACTTCAGATGCACTACTAATGTATTTTTAAATTTCAATGAAACTGATTAAGTAGTTTTGAAAATTTTTGAACAACAAATGTTATACATGGATCTGTGCATATATTTTAAGACTCAAATTTTGTTATTCAAAAACTTTCAAAACTGCTAGATCAATTTCACTGAAATTTAGATAATTTAGTTAATCAACATTTTCATTATAATTTATTTGAAGTTTTGCATGTGATAATTTGATGGAGGTTGATTGAATCATTTTTGTGTTACGTTTAATCCAAATTTGAAAAAAATTGAGCGAAGCAAGTTAGAAGTGTGGTTCGTTATGATGCTACTAGTTGGAACGTTGGCGTTTCTTTATTTCTGGGTTTCTACTTTTAGTAATATTGTTCGCCGTATTCACCCTAGGGTTACTTACTTTGATGGTTATGATGATTGGGTTATATTTGAGCGGGAAAAATTAAACAGAATAACGAAAAGTCAGTCTTCTTGCGCAGAGTTACACAAGAATTCCTTTTTTTTAATTTTAAAACAATTTCCTTTTGTAATATTTCCATTTACATTTTCGACAGTATTATTTTTTGAAAAGAATACAACAATGTAGTAAAATATTTAATTAATTTTCTCTCCTACGACATATAGCACCCCTCATCATCCAATTTTTTTTAACTTTTAAATTAAACTCATGTAATTCATCCAGTATTTCATACTCGTACCTTTCTGCTCTTAATTAATTATTAAAAAAGAACAAATAGATACTAAAACACAAATTTATGCACATACATACACACATCCATATAAAATGATTTATTTCACAAAAATATTTCGATAGATGGAACTTATAAACACCAAGTGCTACAAAAAACTGGAAGAATAATTTTTTAACAATGTCAGTATTTTCTTTCTGTTATAAAGAAAAACAGTCAATAAAGCAAAAATAAATAAATAAAATAAAAATACAGTTCAATTTATTTTAAGACTATAACATCATAATACAATTTAACACACAATATCAGAATCAAAATTAACAAAAGATATTATAACAAGACCGAAATAATGGACCTGAATAACGGATTCCGGCCAATTAAAAAGAAAGTAGTAGATATTAATAATGGAAGAAATCCAGAAAGGGGCTAAAAGAAACCGTTTTAGTAATCATAAAAGGTCCATTTAACAATCATCCTTTGTAATACTGCCCGCTGATGCTGGTCGATCGTTTTCACGCTCAACTGGGGTCTGGTCCTGCAGGTAAAAAAGACCCCATAAAAAGATTTTTTTTTTCTGGTTTAAATGCTCCGGGGAAGACTAGTTGAAATCAGTTTTGCCAGAAATCAATGAGCTGTCAGTCTACGATGAGAGTCTGCAAGATGAAGTTTGAGGAGAGTCTGCGAGAGAGTGCTGCGATAGAGTTCTAAGCGAGGAGTTATTATTGTCGTAATCCTCGAGGAGGATTATTGTTAAGATATGAGTTTGAATTGAGAGAGTATTCTGAGAGGAAGCCAGTAAAGGAGCAAATTTCTAGTCAGGTTCGAGCCAGTGAAGGTGTTTTCGTGCACGAGTAATTCCAGTGCACGAAAACAAGACGTGGTTTGGTAAGTTACTGTTAGTCTGTAAATGAAGGAGATTATGTACTAAGTTTCATTCATAATGTGAACAGCAAAGATATTTGCAGTGAAAGTAGTTTATGCTTGTCTTATATATTTTACTATTGTTGTTGATATAAGACTATTTGTTAAAAGTGTTAAGATTAGCGGTCAGGTTAATAACTTTTGTCAGTGGCACTGAATTCTGCTTTTCAATATTAAACTACCTGTGAATAAATCCTCATGGTTCCCTTAAATTCTGTTTTGTATGTAATCACTGCCTGTTATTATTATTATTGTTCTCTTTGTAATTACTATGATTATTATTTGTTTATTATTGAGATTTATTATTGTTATTGTTTTTTGTCATTATTATTCTGATTACTGTTTCAAGTTGTTTATTACTGTCGTTTATTTTTACTACTACTACTTTTGTTTTATTGTTTTGTCTTATTTTATTTATGTCCTTAAATTAATAAATTATAATTATATCAACATTTTCAACTGTCAGTCACTCAATATCCTGATCCAGTCGCGAACACGCGACAATATAATAGAACATGACCTCTGTCGCGGAGGAATAGCGTCTTAACCTTTCATCCGCGTGATCCCAGGTTCGAATCCAAGCATGGCCTTTTTCATATACTTTTTTTTTTCTCATGTTCCTTAAGCACTCGAGGGCAGCTGGAACCGCCTTACGGTCAGACGTGGAACCACCTTATATCGTCAGTCGGTCCCGTATGCCGTTTAACAGATTAACCTACTGCCCCCTTCTTGAGCCCTTCTATAGGGTTCTCCATCGGGATCCTCCTAGGATCATTAGGGCACACTAAACCTCCACTTGTGGGGTATCAATGTGTTCTTCCTCTAGAAGGCTGCTCATTCTGGCTGTACTCCTCAGCAAGCGAGCTGCTTCCCATTCCTTATTCGTCACCACGTTTCGACCCGGCATCCATATCGTTTTTTGATGATTTCTTCCTTGTATTATTTCCCGTATACGAATATATATATATATATATATATATATTTTCAGTTCTACACACTTCCCGCGAGTCATTTTCAATCTTAAAAGATCATCGTTTAATCATTAGTTTTCTTAACTTAATCATCAGTTAAAAAGAAAAAAAGACATGTGCCATCAAATAATTGTATCGAAAATTGAATAGTTTACATTAAAAGAAAGATCGAAGATATTACATAAGATAAAAATTCTTTTTAAAAAGCAGTAAATTTTGTATTAAAAGATAACTTAAAAAGATTTCTTAATAAGGAAGGCATAAGATATAAAATATATCCGGCCTTTAGTAAAACATCCTTTATTAAGACACTTATTGGACATAGCATCCTAGCAGCATTCCTGTGTGGACTCAACAATCCTTTACACATTCTTTTCTAACATTCCATACTTTTCAAACAGAAAACATCTCTACTCTACTCGAACTTTAATGTTCAACTATCAAGGGCTAAATTGATCTTATTTTGATTTAAATAGCGTACTGTAATTCTATAAGAAAAGAAGCATAAAAATTTATTATTTTAGTAATACCAAACATTTTATGTATTTCATATATAACTTCATCACATAAGGTTATCTACCTTGAGGTAGGTCTCTTGTAACATGAACGTCTCCCTTATTTTCTAGTTCCAATTAATCTTTTAAGTTTAAATTTAATATACTGCATAAATAGTATTAACTTAAAAAAAATTAGTATATAACTTGAGAAAATTTAACATTTAGGAATTATTAACGTTATAAACAATAATTTTAATATATAATTTTTTATAATACGGTTATAGGTAACGAAGTAATCTACATACTTGAAAATACTTATTTTTTTAAGTAAATATCTTTTCATACGCTACAAAAATTCTATTTACAAATCTCAAAAAAAAAAAAAAAATTATTTTAGAATAGTTATTTTTACTTTGTATTTTGGTCATAACTTAATAAGTTATGGGTGATCTGATGTGAAACAAAATTCATCCTCAGAAATAAAATGTTACATCCCTTACCAGGTTTAGATTATTAATTGGGTTAAGCGAGATATAAAGTAGCTTTCGTATTAATTTTTTTATTGATCCGAATATTTTTTGCATATTAACATGCCTTCCCCACTAAAATGCAGATGATATCAGCCCTACAAGTGTCATCTTTACTCTGTTCAACAAATCATGTGGTATAACGATCATAAATATTCACAGAAAAAACGAGTGACTAATTTCATTAGTACATCAGATAATTAATATGCGTCGCATCCATAAAAACCCTGATGCATACAATGTAAATTAATTTACTCCTCTCTATGGGAAACTGAATTTCATATAAACTGAATTTCATACGCAATATGAAACACGTCACTACTCATTAAGGAGATAAATTTTTATTTAATATTAAAAAAAATTTAATTTAAGAACAGAGATATGGACATTTTCAATTAAAGATATATTTTAACAGAGAGTTGGGGAAACAATTACTTCATTACAAACGCAAAAAATCTCAAGTAAATGAATTAAAAATATTATATAAAACATGAAAACTTTTAATATGTTTCTGTTTACTCACTGTAATTCCACTGTTTTTAAAATACTATTTAAAAAACAAACATTCATTTTAATTGAATTAATGCCGGCCTCCGTGGCTCGAGTGGTAGCGTTTCGGCCTTTCATCCGGAGGTCCCGGGTTCGAATCCCGCTCAGGCATGGCATTTTTCACATACGCTACAATTCATTCATTTCATCCTCTGAAGATATACCTTAACGGTGGTTCCGGAGGTTAAACAAAAAAAAAAATTAAAAATTAATTGAATTAATAAATTATTTGTTACTTAATTTTGATAACTGGCAACAAATTATTTTATTATCTTTAGAAAAAAAGGATTATTAATGTCTTTTATAAGTTATTATTTTTAACAGTTAAAAACCAATAAAATTTTCAGATAAAAGATGCAACTAAACGGAAAATATGTATATTTTAAATGATATTTAAAAAAATCTGGCAAAATATTGCATGATTCTTCCAGCTGTTAATAATAAAAGTAAAAAAAGGGCTAACCGCCTAAAAAAAAAAAAATTTAACGTACGGTGAGAGTAAATTTTAAGTAAAGTTTTTCTAAAAGCATTCGAAAATGCTTTTATAAAAAGAATTTTTGGATCGTACAAGCGATCCAAAAAATACTTAAGGGCAATGTCTCCGCTGATCTCTGCGGTAGCGTCTCAGCCTTTCATCCGGAAGTCCCGGGTTAGAATCAAGATCAGGCATGGCAGTTTTCATACGCTACAAAAATCCATTTCTATATCCCACAAAGAAGCTTCAAGTTTATGTGGTAATATCATAAAACAAAGAAAAAAGAGTTGAAGATTAGAATAGCTGATCAAATTTTAAAAATAACAAATTTTTATCGTCTTTCAGAATTATTTTTGGTCTTTATTAAATTTTTAATATAAATATATAAATTTTTAATTAATATTTGTCTTCATTCGTTTGACTGGTTTGATGCAGCTCTCCAAGATCCCTACCTAGTGCCAATCGTTTCATTTTGGTTTATCTCCTACGTCCTACATCCCTAAAAATTTATTTTACATATTCCAACCGTTGCCTGCCTGCACAATTTTTCCCATCTACCTGTCCCTCCAATATCAGAGCGACTATTCCAGGATGCCTTAATATGTGGCTTATAAGTCTGTCTCTTCTTTTAACAATATTTTTCCAAATGCTTCTTTTTTCATCGATTTTCCGCAATACCTCTTCATTTGTCACATTATCCACCCATCTGATTATTAACATTCTCCTGTAACACCACATTTCAAAAGCTTCTAATCTTTTCTTCTCAGGTACTCCGATCGTCCAAGTTTCACTTCTATATAAAGTTACGCTCCAAACATATACTTTCAGAAATGTTTTCCTGACGGTTAATTTAATTTTTGATGTAAGCAAATTATATTTCTAACTGAATGCTCGTTTCGTCTGTGCTATTCGGCATTTTATATCGCTCTTGCTTCGTGCATCTTTAGTAATTCTACTTCCCAACAAAATTCTTCTACTTCAGTAATCTTTTCTCATCCTATTTTTATATTCAGTGGTCCAGCTACATTATTTCTACTACATTTCATTACTTTTTGTTTTGTTCTTGTTTATTTTCATGCGGTAATTGTTGCGTAGGACTTCATCCATGCCGTTCAAAGTTTCTCCTAAATCTTTTTTACTTTCTGCTAGAATTACTATACCATCAGCAAATCGTAGCATCATTATTTTTTTACCTTGCATTGTTACTCCGGTGCTAAATTGTTTTTTAACTTCATTAACTGCTAATTCTATGTAAATATTAAAAAGTAACGGGGATAGGAAACATCCTTGTCGGACTCTCTTTTTTATTACCGCTTCTTTTGATAAATAATATTCTTCTTTTAATAATATTAAAAGTTTAAATAATAAATTTCAGGTAATAGTATTACAGTTTCATCATAATTCATCTCCACTAACAAAAACGAAATTTCAGGTAAATTTTAATTGTACATTTTTTTAATGATTTTTTTTCTTCCATTTAACATTGTAAACGTAGAAAAAAAAAACTGGCTGTTTATTTGATAGTAAGCGAGCAGAAAAAATAGAGATTTTTTTCAATTTTTTTTTAAAAACATATAATGACAATTTTACAATAAAACTTAACCATAAATTACTCCCAACCGAAAAAATAAATCTTTTTAACTTTTTTCATGTATAATTATTTTTCCACTACATAAGAATAAATAACCATTGCTAGGAAAATATTAAAACTTTGTTATCAGCTTCTTTAACTTATATAATCATTGAATTAATAATAAAATAATTATTAATATGCGAGTGGAAAGACAATACGAGTATTATTAATTTAGAGATGAGTTAAAAACTATAATGGAATTTCTCTTAACCTAGAATAATTTTATTAGTTTTACAAAAAGTACGTTTTTAAAATATACTTGTGCATACCAGTCAACAAAACAAAAGAGAGCTACTTAAAAAAGTCATTTTAAACTGTGAAATATATGTCTTAGATTTGAGAAAGGTAAGAAAACTCTTGTATTTTTTTTTCTATAAAAGAGAAGATCAAACTAATATTATCTTCACCTGGTAGAGCAAAAGCACTGTCTTGAAATGTGCTAAACGTCTGAACCGGAGAAGATTGATTATACCTGGAAGTCATATGACTTAACAGATACTTACATCTCTCTCCTAGCTATACTTTTACAGTGTATCTGTCTCATTTTACACTCCTAGTTGTCAAGGCAACATATTTTATTGTTATAAAGAGAACTGTTAACGTTTATTTTAAGTTATTTCTTCTTCTCTTTCTCTCTCTTTTTTTTTTCAACCAGCTATTATGAAATGTACTGTGAACATAAATTTCAAATATTAATATTCTTCTGTAGCAATTTGTATTTTATTGGATTTTTTTATCAAAATAATATAAAAATAATGTTAGGTTTTCAGAATTCTCTTTTTGTAATATTAAAATAATTATGTTAATGGTATAGAGCACAGGATTCTAATAAATATTAAAAAACATTCTGATATTGGTTCTCCCGGTAAAATGAGGTCATGTTGAAATTTTTAAGACGTTATGTAAGGAATAAATTAATACAGTATAAATCGCAATGACTATTTTTTTTTTAAAGTAAATTAAAAGTATTTTAATTTTTCAAAGATCTAAAATTATTGTATTAAAAAATCGATAAATAATAAATAATTTACGTTAAATGTTCGAAAATTCGACTATTAATATCGATATATTTTTCAACTCGTTTCCTTACATTTTCTGTTTCCAATCTAATATTTTCTTCACGTTCCTTGAAGAGGGCATTAGCATTGAGAATGTGAACACTTTATCACGTGTGCGTATACTTTTTTACTTGTATACCTCGCATTTCATCCATCCCCATAAACAGTAATATAAGGGAGTATGGCCCATTAATTTAAGTGGCCAATTTACGATCCAATCTGCGTCCAATCTGTCTACTAGTAAATTTTTCTACTAAGAATTCGCTTACTCCATCCGTAAAATGTATTTATGGTCCATCAAGTTGGTAGTATGTGTTAATTCGTTTCGCCAATGAGAAATTTACTAAGAACTGTAAGAAATTAATTTTTTAAAAATTCCGTATAATTTTTCCTCATGACGCGTTGTTTTGGTTTGAAAGGGCCAATTGATTTCAATTTCTATTTCTATTTTTTAATTTTTAACAAATTCATAACATTTTTCTGTTATGTTTCGTTTTTAACAATAAAAAGTTGTTTTTTTTATAGACTTATTTATTGCATTAATTCTCTCAGTTTTTTTTTTTCAATGACATTAAGAGTATTGGTAATAAAATTAACTAATTTATTAGACATTTAACAAATTTATTACACTTCAATACAAAAAAAAAACATGTTTTCCGTCAGTGAATTTTTCTGTTTTACGTTGGAAAGGATTTTATCTAGGAGAGATACAATTCTGGAACCTGTTTTGTTTAATTTTTTATAAGAAACCATAGTTTAACCTTTATATAACGCCTTAAAAATTTTGGTATGACCTCATTTCACCGGGAGAACTGAAATTGAAGCGAAACTTTTCACTAGCCATAACTCATTAACAAAGTGTTTTCGGACATATGTTTGTACGAACCTTTTTCCTTATTAAAATAAGGAACTTAAAAGTTCTAAAATCAATTCCCAAACTATTTCCCTTAACTGCTGAATCACTCTGTAAAGTCTTCTTCAAAAAGGCCACATTTAAAGAATAATGGAAAAGTTTATATTTTACGTTACAGTGCATTTTTAAAATCGATTTTATTATTTTATGTATGTTAAGTAAGACAAAAAAGGATGTAAACGACCCTATGTCATGAGGAAAAAGTACCCTTGAGATTAGCACAACCACATTATGATAATAAGCTACGTATGACAAGCTTATTAAAAAAAAATAAATAAATAAAAATAATAAAAATTTAGGAATGGCCTAGTTACCAGTTGACTTTTTCACTGAGCAGAAGATATTATTGTAAATATGCATAGCAACTCTTAAAGAAAGCAACTTAAGCTAGTATCTCTTGCATTTACAAGATTTTATTTGCATTACAGCAATAAAAAAAATCAGCGGCAGATAGTGTAAAACAACAAATTATTGTGTCCCTTCTACCGATAACCAGTGCATTTATTATTTATTTTATTTAAAGTGTGGAAAAACTTACAAATTAATCGCCTACAAAAAATCAGTCTGATTACAAGAAACTTAAAAAGATGAGTAATCTGTTTCTTGAAAAATTAAAAAAAATAATAAACAGAAACGGCATAAAAAATGTTATTACTAAAATTAAATTAATATCATTATCATGCAGGTTGTTTATTTTTATCATGTTTTTCAAACCAGTATTATTAAATATTCGTGTGAAAACGTTGGATATCAGGCTACAATTGTAGTAGACCAAATAAAATACGAAACAAAGAGGACTACAAAATAAAAAATATGTTAAAATTGTACTTGACTATAAAGGTCATGTTTAAAAAAATTTATACCGTAAATAACTTCAATTTCTGTATAAAACAAAAAAGATTCATTTTTCGAAATTGATCCATTTGGCCGAATGTATGTAAGGTTTGAAAGATAAATGAATAAATAAAATAGGACCTTTCAAAGGTCCTATTTTTTTTTATTTTTAGTTTGATCCCTTCTCCTTTTGTTTAATTTCCTTTGTTCTCTGTTTTTTAATATTTCTTAAAAGAAAATTTAAAATTAAATCAGTATAGATTAATTTAATTCGTAACGTTTCATCTTCTCTTCTTTTTCTTCTAATTCCCATTTTCAAAACTTTTTATCAACTTTTCAAAGAAAATTACGGTATTACTTTCTGTCGCATGGTGGAAATGATAGGTGAAAATGTTTTTTTTTTTTTATGTTTTGAGATTTAAAGAGCATGAAAAACACCATTCACTTAAAATGTGATTTTCATGTATGTATGCCTATGTATAAAAATTTTTTGGTTCAAAAATTTCCAAAAATTCTAGTTCAGTTTCATTGAAATTTATATTTGGTAAAAAAGTGTATCTGTTGTGAGTGTAAAAATTTAATGAAGATTGGTTGAGTTGTTCTTAAGTTACGATCAATTTAAGGACAAAAAGACTTGTGGTTATGTTGACTATTTAGTGGTGTATTTTTAATATACGTTTATGCATGAGCCACAATAATGAGAGAATTGAAACTGATGCATATGTGAAGGTTAATCGAACTTTTAGTGTGTTTTACTCTAAAGCTGAATGCGCTTCTGACTGCGAAATATTTTAGGTATTTCAGTTTTAAAAAATATACGTGCCGGGCTGATCTAGTGGTTAACGCGACATTGCAAATCATTTGATTTTGAAGTCGATAGTACTAATGTCCAAATCCTAGAAAAGTTATTTATTTTTATACAGATTTGAATACTAGGTCGTGGATGCAGGTGTTTTTTGGTGGTTGTGTTGCAATTAACCAAACCTCTCGGGAGTGGTCGACCTGAGATTGTACAAGACTATACTTCATTCGGATTCATACATGTCATCCTCATTCATCCTCTGAAGTAACACCTGGTAGTAGTTCCGGAGGCTAAACAGATAAAGAGAGAGTTTTAAAATATTTGTGTGTGATGATGATATGTACCGTATGTTAGTAAAACTCTTTTCAAAATTATTATAAACACAATTAAGAAGAATCATTTGATATTAGCTGCATAAAGATGTTGCATCCATCCTGAAGTTACAAGATTATAAACAAATAAATAATTATGTCACCTGAACATATCTTGTTTCTAGAGATGGCGAGAATGATTATTCTACAAACCCAATTTAGCGAATAGAACGTGTTACATGATTTATTAGCTTAAATTACTATTTGTTTTACCATAAATCATCATTCCTATCATAAGCAACATTAAAACAGGTTTTATTACATTGAATTAATAAAAATTATACCGGCCTCCGTGGCAGAGTGGTAGCGTCTCAGCCTTTCATCCGGAGGTCCCAGGTTCGAATCCTGGTCAGGCATGGCATTTTTCACACACGC
>JAAAKQ030144828.1:0-14137 GCA_010016005.3 Zanna intricata
TCGGTCCAGCTACTCTGTATCACTGAGTACGCAAGCCCCCCCACCATCGGCAAGGTCTCATGATTTGTAGAGGGAGATAACTGACTATTAATATATTTTGAACACATAAAAACATTCCATAGTAATATAAAGCACACATTTGCCAACTATCTTATAGAAGCAAATCATAAATATACTAGTATTAAAAGAAACCTAATATTCCAAGTATACAAAAAACTTGTTCACATTTTAACATACTACAGATGTATTAAATACATAAACACTCATGAAAATTAAAAAAAATTTAATTCAATTTTCATGACATCTCAATAATGATTTTGTCTAAAAAAAATTTCTCACAATAACTTATTGTTACAACAAAAAACAACAGAGCTAATTTCACTGAGGATGATCACTGTCATATTGAAAATATATTATGATTTATGCAAAAAAACATGCGTTTAAGTGCAACTTTGGTATGATCTTTCATAAGAACATGTATTGTATAATGAATAAGTTTTGTAATTTAATAGAAGGTTTTTATTTATACTAGAGAATTTTTTCAACTGTAAATGGAAACCTTTCAAGAACACAAACATTTTGACTAAATAGAAAAACACTTTTGTAATAGTAATAATTGGTTTAATTGACCTGATGACTTTTTAAATAATTTTCACTTTGCTTAATTAAATTGAAATTATAGGCAATTTTATTACTTTTGTTTGTTACTGATGAAAGAAGAAAAGTAGGATATTTGGGTTATGTAATCATGTTCAATTAAAAATAGATGCTCCATTTACTGACTAAAGGGAAGATTGAGAGCTGGTGAGGACTGGAAGAAGGAAATTTTCGTGTTTATACAAAGACTTGCATACAAAGAAGAAATAGAGAGTTGAATTTAATTAAAATATAATATGTAATTCTACAGACAAAAAGACTTATAATTTTCCCTTTTTTTATTTATTATGTTTACTTTTATATAATTATGAATATTTCAGTATGTTTAAGATTTAGCCTAAATGTTTAAAATCATTTGATGATAGTTTCATAAAGATTACTAATAGTTTTTCAAAGAAGTACAAACATAAATATGTATGAAGGGTGGGAGAAATGTAATGCAAAATTGCTCTTAACTTACAAATAAAAAAAGATAGCTGAATGAAATAAATATGATATTAAAAGTACATTTTATTTGCTACAAAAAATTACATTAATTTTTCCATATAGTTACCATTACAGCCACACATTTCTCCCAACAGTAAACCAGTTTTTTTACTATGTCAATGAAGAATGTTGGTAGTCTTTCTTTGACCCATGACCTCAATCCATCCTTCCAGTTCATCATCCACGGTGAAATGAATACTTATAATATTTCTGTTTAATTGTGGAAAGAAGTGAAAATTGCAGGGCGCCAATCTGGTGAATATGGAGAGTGTAGTATATGTTCAAATCTCAAATTCACAAGAGCTTTGGTGGTGGCACATGATGTGTGTGCCTGAACATTATCATATTGCAGAATTATCAGCTCTTTGTGTTGGATCTCTAAAGTGATGTAGTATGTGTTTTAGAAGTACCAAAAGGAAGTAAGTCTTCATTCTTCAGGTATTATCAGTCACAGAAACTTGTCAACCTCTGTGAAGTTCTTCCTCAGTCTTTGTTTTACCAGCTTCTGATGCATTCAGATCTTGTTGCCCATCTAATTACAGTACTTTGATCAACAGCTTTTAGACAACAATGACCTTCACTAGCATTTACTTTTTCCACTGTTAAAAATCCAATCTCTGAACATTGTTTTAGACATTTTGACATAATAGGTTTATGTGACTTCATAACAACAGCGACTGACAGAAAATGAGAGGGGCTTGAGTAATATGTTTTTGAATATTAGTATAAGAGGATTGAAACTATAAAATAGCAACACCTGTAGCTTTGTGTGACATTTTGTTCTCCTGTTATGTTCCAGTGTGCATTACATTTGTACATAAGATAGATTTGGGTCAAATTGAGCACTCCTTTGCTAAAATAATTTAACAAATTTAATAATTGGTTAAAATAATTTTTACTTAAAAGTAAAAAAAAGTAAGAAAAAAAAGCTTTTTAAATCAATAAAAAAAAATTCAGACCTACAGGCTTTTTTCTCTTCATATGTTTCTTTTTTCCTTCGACCTGAAAAAATACAATCTGTAAGAAGGCAATAAATAAAAAGAATCCCAATACATTAAATAGAAAAATTATTTTTAATTAACAACTCCAAGTTTCTTGCACTAAAATTAGAATTCATGAAACTTTGCATAATTAATTACATTTTCACATAAAAAAATTAAATACATTACTGTACTACAATAAGCTTTATTTTTTTATTACATCAATTATTACTACTTTTTATCAACTTTGAAGCAGTGTATATAGTGTTGAAGCAGTGTATATAGTGCATTGTTACACATAAAAAAAAAAAGAAGTATTTATTAGTTGTTTGACAATATCTGCTCCAGTCTTGTGGCTATGATGCATGTAAAGCATCTAGGTAAATGAAGCACCAATTGGAAGGATGTTCACTGTATAGACATTCTCTGAGGTGAATAAATTAAAGTTGTTACTTGTGTGACTGAATATCACCTGCATTTCAATATTTTTGTTATTCTACTTTGCAAATTTGCCCAAACAAAAAAGGCAATAGGAAACAATTTCACTCCTCACTTTCCTGGTAAATCTCTGACATGAGATGCTTATTCTTCAGAATGAATGGAATATCATATACATATAAAACTTATGAAGAGGCTATCTCTAAAAATTCTTAAATAATGTTATCTCAGATGCATCTGATCTCACCTAATGCCTCTCCATTTATTCCCAATAAGTAAAATTAACCTCCACTAATCCAATGCACAACTTTCTTATACAGTTATTCCTTTCAGATTATTAGCTGAAACTACATGAAGAACTTAATAGATTTTATACAAATTAACAGCTACCCATCCACATATATTACATAAAATGTGGAACATAATCAAAACACCTAATGACAAATAAATAATAAAAATGTATAACATTAATAATTAATTAATATGTCTCAACTGTAATATAAATTCAAAGAAAAAACTGTCAGTATTTTAAGGAAATAAAATTACTAAATTATTTTTAAAATTACAAAAAACAAATATGCAAGATCATATAGCAAATTAAACATATATCCAAATGTATATACATGTTAGTCACACTACACACTCACTTGCCTACAGGACAGGTATGAATATGAGTAGCTACTACACACAATAATAGAATCACTTTTTTAAAACAACTCTTAAAAACCAGATACATGAAAACATATTTATCTCAGAATTGCAAATTTTAGATATTGTATGTAACAATCAACTTTTCAACATTCTTAAACAATAAAAAAATTATTAACACATTAATTCTGACAAAAAATCGTAATAAATGAACAAACACAATACTAATCACATGTACCTGTTGTGTTTTATTACATACTCAGTCACAGCTCCGGCAATATCACTGATTATGGCTAAAATTTTTTTATGTAAACACATTTCAATATACATTTCAAATTAACTGTTAATACAAAATGGTTCCAAGTTATTATATTATGCATACTGAATGAAAGTGAAAACATCAAAATTTTATTCAAAAGATTAGTCTGATAAGTCTCGCAAATCTAAATCATCAAGACATAATGTTAAATGTAATTAATATATTTTCTAAAATAAATGTCAGTCTAGAAAGATGAAATGTCAAAAATGTTATCTTTATTTATTAAGTGGCTAATATATTTAAAGACATACATTTTGATAATACACTTCATAGTACCTTTTATATCTCAAATTTGTTTTTTACTCTCTTTTCAGCTAACTTATTGACTGCCCTTTTTCTAATTTTGTAGAAAATTAATACAGTCTTAACAAATTGATCTGAATTATAAACTAACATTCAGAATTAAAACAAATATAATACTAATATTCATATTAATGCGTCATGTTCAGCACTAAGCAGAATAAAAATGGGGCACTGTGAAAAAGAAGAGTTAGTACAAATGTTAAGAATTCATTAAAATTTATAAATAAACCCCATAAAAATTATTAAGTCCCCTTAAAAAAAATTGTTCCTGAATAATACTTTACAGATCTTAGATTTTCCATATTTTTATACATGTTCTGCAATTCTTATTTCTGTTCATATTTTGACTTATATTTTTTCAATATTAGGAAAATAAAAATTACTTTCTTAATTCTCTTCTGTAACATATAAATCTGACATATAAATACTGTAATTTTACTTTCTTTACGTGTAAAAGTATACTTTATTCTAAATTAAAAGGATGTTTAGCAGAATATTAAATTATTTTTATATTACACTTACATTTAATTCTTGAAATAACCCTGAATGGATATTTGTGATAGATTCTGAAGAAATACCATCTTGTAAATTAACTTGGATATTCTCTGTTGCAAGTCGTTTTAAAATCTGTTGCATAAAATTAGATACCTACAAATAAAATTCTAAGATATTTATAAATTAATTTTGATCATTATTTATATATGAATGTATTTATAATTTAAAATAATTATCATTTATCATTATTGTCAGCATCAAAACAGAATTGCCAAACATAACTGATCATTTATTCTTTTGCCTCAAGAAAATAAATGACCTAATTTCTTCATGAATTAACATTTACAGTAAAACTACTTTACAGTAACAAAGATGCATAATGTTTAAAGTTACAAAATCTTTATTAAGAGAAACAGCACAACAAAATAAGATATAATTTTTAAAGTTATTAAAGTAATGACTTACTTTTAACCTGTCTCAAAATTTTATTTCAAGAAAATCTTTTCAGAACTACATTTATAGCTCCTTCATCAATGAAGTTATGTAATTTCTGTCAAATTTTCTGAGATTCAACATCCTTGGAACAATATGAAATTCATATGTACACTAAAATTTGACAAAAAATAGCAATAAATGAACAAACACAACACAGATCAGATTATATTATTTTATCACATAAAAATGGGTTCCCAACTGTTTTAAGATGAGACAGGTTTTATTAACACAATGCCACTGGTAACTCCACTTATGAAGAAGCTGTATAACTATATCTGGAAAAATCCTCTAGAAGCAAAATTTCCGTATAATTGAATGCAAAATCATTAATATTTTTTTAATTAAAAAAATTAATTACTGAAAAACTGTAAAAAGAATTACATCAGAAGAGAAAAAAATATTCATAATAAAGGGAAGCTTTAAATGTAGAGTTCAATTATTAAAATGAAACAATAAAATTTTAAGAATATTCTAATCATACTCACACTGTAATGATTCAATCCTTTTAAAAATCACACATGCAAATATATTTAACGTCAGTGTCGTATAGTCAATATTCAAGTTTTTTTTTTTTATAAATTTTGTTTTGTATAAATTTGATAATGTACTTGACTTGTGTATAATGTACTTTATTATTGAGATTTTGCATGGTTAGTATAAAAGACCTTAGCATAATTTAGAAATTGGAAGTATGGATTGACTTTCCATGATTGGTTGCAGGTTTCAATACTTTGAATTTTTTTTTCAACAATGACTTATGAAATTCTAATAAACTTCTTTTGAAGCAGATTAATTATTCTTAGCAGACACCCTGCTATGGAACTGATACGAATAAAAATTCGCATGTGTCTTTTGAGATCAGATTATCAAGAAGCTTTTAGCCTCCTTGTTTATCAGATTTGAGGTCATGAAATTAATTTCTATGAGGATCTGTGCAAAAAAAATGATCTGCAACTGATCAGGAAGGCTTGAACAACTAAAATTTTTAATAACTGTGCATCTAAAAGTATTTTATAAAACTGAAAAACTGAAAGAGTAAAATATTTTGAAACAAATGAACTAAAATTTGGTGTACATGAGGCTGTAAGGTCATTCAATAGGGAATATTATAGTCAATCATTTCTTTAAATATTAGTTTATAAATCATGGATAAGATATTATTCAAATATTGAAAAAAAAAGGATATATAAAAGAAAATGATACAATCCTTAAAACTAAAAAAAAATTCATATTAAAAGTTAATTAAGCCAAGCCAAAAAAAATGGAACACAGATATAAAGATTCTGACAAACAAATATTTGGTCCTGATATACATGCAGAGATACAATTTATTCATTATCAGGTAACTAACTTTAATTTCAATTTGCTACAAACCGTTTTCATTTAATCTAAGTACACTTTGAAAAATTCAATTAAAAATATATTAATAAAAAAATTTTCTTCTTCAGGAAATTTCCTCTATACAGATACATAATTGTAATTTTAGTGTATCTAATAATTAACTTTAAAAAGAAAAACATTTTGTTAGAAGTCCAACAATTTAATTAAAAAAGGTTTAATATTCATAAAAAAGGCTTTTCTTTTGAAATCACAAAGACAACAAAGAGTTGCATAACTTTTCATGTAAAGCTGGAAAAGCTGAATTAAATAAATCTGGCTTAACTTGAAATCGGAAAATCTGGCTTTTAGACTACTATTCAGGAGGTAAATTGTGGAACATTATGATATGTAAGTGTGAAAGTAAAGAATTTTGTAATAAAAAAAATTATTCTATTTTAAGTAAAATTTTGATATACAATCCCATGGTAATAGTGTCCCACCCCCTTCACTTCTCTGATGAATTGTAACCAAAATTGAATGACACCAATGACCCTTATTCATAAGTCATACAAATTTTCATAAAAATCAGTTAATCCAGTCTGAAGATATAAAAGCAAAACATTAACTGAAAAAAAAAATTCAAAAGTGGCAACTTT
This sequence comes from Zanna intricata, assembly GCA_010016005.3. Taxonomy (NCBI): domain Eukaryota; kingdom Metazoa; phylum Arthropoda; class Insecta; order Hemiptera; family Fulgoridae; genus Zanna; species Zanna intricata. Next base: position 6,798 of record JAAAKQ030144828.1, read on the forward strand.
GATGTGAGAAACGAAGAACATGGAAGACCATTGAAAAAGTCTGAAGACAGCAAATTGCAATTCCACTTTGCATTGCAATTGGCTGGATGAGGATTTTGCTCAAAGACAACTCATGGATCAATTAACTATAACATGAGAAGACATCTCCATACATTTGAAAGTCATGGGAAAGATCCAGAAAATGGTAAAATGAGTTCCATATGAACTGAATGAATGACAGCAAGAAAACTGAAAAACCACTTGCAAAATGATGCTCGCCAGGTACAAAAGAAAGTCATTTCTCCATTGGATTGTGAGAGGTGATAAAGAGTGGATATATTTTGAGAATCCCAAGCATAAAAGATCATGGGTAACTCCAGGCAAACTATCAACATTGTCTGCAAGGCCAAATCACTATGGAAAGAAGAGACAATGCTCTGTTTGGTAGGATCAGAAGGGTGTGATCTTTATAAGCAGCTAAAACCTGGCAAAATTGTTAATACTCAACGCTGATTGATTTGAATCAAGCTATGCTTGAAGAACGACCAGAATATCAAAAAAAGGTAACAAAGTGATTTTGCTTCATGGTAATGCACCGTGACACACAGCAAAACAACCGGCCAAGGAAACAATTGAGGTGTTCAGATGGGAAATACTTTCACATGCAGCTTATTCATCAGACTTGGTTCCATCTGACTACTATTTATTTGCATCGATGGGAAATGCACTTGCTGAGCAGCACTTTTTAAGAAAATGTACAAACATTTTTTTTGAAAATGTACAAAAATGGCTCGATGACTGGTTTGCCTGAAAAGAGCAAGTTTTTTTAACATGGCATCCATAAGTTGTCAGAGAGATGGAAGAATGTATAGCTAGAGATGAACAATATTTCAAATAAAATATTTATCATTTTCATACAATAAACGTGTATTTTCTATACAAAAATTAAGGTTTCATGTTTACATACCTGATAAATATACTAATTCTTCCTTGTAATTTAAGTGATTCAGAATCCCTAAATCAAATGAAGCAATGTAACATTATCAGTCATTGTAATTATTACTAAAGTATAATAAGAAAAACCATATTTTTATATTTACATTGAAAAAAAAATTTGTTATGATCCATTCCTAGCACTTGGCAAAAGAATAAATAAGCGAACTTTTTTAATTTTATCTACCTTTTCTTCCAATTCTTTACTTGAGAGCCGTCTTGTTTTAATTCCATTTTGTAGTGATTCATCTGCTTTCTCAATTGATTTTCTTACAACAGAATTTGGTACACTAATTCCAGATGGAAAAGTGATTTCATTCAATTGATTTAAAGACAATAAACTTGATTGAAGTGAACATCTCCGAATCTAAATTTAAGAATTTATAATTAAAGAAATATCTCATTTTGCTACTCCTATTATAATAAAAAATAATTTATAAAACAACAATTCTTTATTTAGATAAAAGTATTTAGCAGTAGTCTATTTCGCATTTCTCTTTTATGAAATATATATTCATGCATTTTGTACAGATTTTTATATGTACAATAACTGATTTTAATAACTTTATCTTCTAGAAAAAATTAAATTCATATATTTTGGGTCTCATATAAACTGAAAAATAACCACATTTTGGAGTGTAACCAAGGACATCCCATGACTGTAACCTAAGGTGGGGCTTGGATTGGGTTCATTGATAAAAATCAATTGCTTTTGGTAAAAATATTGCTTTGGTTATGGAAAGGATTGACTTGCACATCCCTTGGGTAGGCACACTGGGTGCTTGGTGGAGTTACAACTATAGAAGCAGGAGAATAGCATCTTAGCCTCACCATGGTCTAACATTTATTTAAATCAGATTTAGTATTACCAGGAAGAAGGTTAGCAGGTAAGTGCATTCAATGGCAGGTAGGTTGATTTGTGGTGATGTGATCTGGACTTAATCGAACGTATGAGATTTGAAAAGAGTTCTATGGATACACGCTGGTATACACAGAATGTCAGTTGGCAACACTGTACTCAAGGTTATCATCTTGTAACAGTTGAAATATCCATCTTATGCACCAGTATAAATTCATTTCTATTCTGTTAACTGTGTCATTTTCCAAGGATGAACGGTGTGTTTATTACAGAGACTTAATGAGCATATAAATCTTAAGAATGAGTGAAAGACGAGTTTTGGATAAAATTTCCCAATTTTTCAGTTCCTAATAAGTCGAAAATATCGCTTATGATTAATAAATTTCGTGAGGCCGTAAGTGTACGGATCGGAAAAGCACAAGTCGACCGTCCCTGTTAGTAGAAGTTCTAGAGGATGTGAAAGAAAGTTTGAATCGCTCACCAAGTTCTTCACAGACCGGGCTTTCACTATCTACAGCTTTCAGGGCTACTAAAAAAATTACAATCGCGTGCTTATCGCATTGGTGTCGTTCAGAACTGAAAGAGGTAGACCAAGGAAAACGTCTGCAGTATCGTCGTCGGTTTTGTTCTCTTTTTGATGCCAACATATTGAAATTTTGGATCGTGTTTATTTCAGCGACGAGGCACGGTATCATTCGAATGGCACACCGAATATGATGCGCTGAAAATTCTCACGCGTTTCACTAATGACCATTACATGTACGTAAAACTGGTATTTGATCTTCCGACGTCGTATAATAGGCCTTTATTTTTTGACAAATCTGTAGATGGGGCGTCGTTTGTCGCGACTTAATTTAATAGTTTATTGCCATGTACGTGAATGTCGGTTCAAGGCAGGCTAACGCAGTGTGTCATATCGCTAATAAAACGCTGATGTTACGGTAATTTTTTTGGCCATCGTCTGATATCAAAAGGTTGTAGCCTCCAAGATCCCCAGAATCTTATACCAGCAGATCTTTTCCTTTGGGGTATTTAAAAAATGTAGTTTTTTAAAACAATCCTCATACAGTTGACGAATTGAAGGCTAACACTGAAAGTGAGATTTCAAATATTTAAAAGTCGTGGCTGCAAATGTTATGAAACTTGAACGAACTTGGACTGGGATCACAGGAAATCATTTTTAACATCTATTGTAAAGTTATTAAAGGTAATTTGAATGTTGCTGTATAAGTATTTTATTAACAATATTTTTGTAATAAATTGACGTCATCAAAGTGGTTGCGTCTTTTTTAAAACACCTGTTAGTTGCAGAAGATAAATAATTTTCAAAAGTGTCCAATGAAGTGATAATTTCTTTTAAACAACTGTAATACTTTCTGAATGATATTTATGATCTCGGTTTAGGTTTTGACTACGTCCACCATAAAAATGTGATTACTGTCTTCACTAGGCTTGACTCTTACTGAAACAAGGTTATGAGTTAATCACATATTTAAATGTCAATAATTATCTATTATTTTTATACAAAAAGATCAAAGCATATTTTAATAATATACAATATGATATATTTCATATATTACACATAGTCCATTACTATTTTCATCTCATTTTTTCTGTGCAAGGAACATTTGAACAAAAAATATATAAAATAGATGGATACTGTTAAATCAAACAATACTATTAATATTGATCTCTCTCTTAATAATAATAACACTTTTTTTCATGGCTATTTATAAACTCAAATTATTTAGCAACTTAACTACTGCAATAAATAGATACTGCAATACATTTTCTTGCATTGTACTTATTGGAAAGTAGGAAGGGCAATTACAAAAAAATGTGAGACTGACTGGGGAATTCAGACTTCATATTTGGAATCAGCACCCAAAGATACATCACTTTAAGCAAATACTGACCATTTAACAAAATCTACGGGTTGTTCACCAGTATAATAATTACCAAAAAAGTACCTGTTCTCTTGAAATAGGATATACTTCTGAAGCCCTTCTAGTTTTTTCCACATCTTTAATAATATCAGGTGAAATACCCCAAATTTTTTCTGAATGCTGTCTTCTAAGAATGTCATAATGTAAAGATTCACGCAAAGCCATATTTATATTTATTAATGATATAGTATTAAATACAAATAGATTTAAATTTTATCTGTACATATTTGTTTGGTATATAACTTAAAAATCAGTATTGTAACCATAATCATAAAATTACAATTTTATAATTTTTAATAAGATTATTAAAAAAGTATGGCTAAAATAAAGAATTGACTTTCGATTTATTATGAACATAAAAAATTAAACAAGATTTTGAAATTTTTAAATCATCTATTACTGTCTGATATATACTTTAATGTCATACATAATATGAAAATTACACCAGCTAAATAAACAACTACTAATAAGTTTAACATAACATTATTATGTTTTATTAATAAAAACAACTGATCAACTTCAGTAAACTTTAATAATCTCTTTTAAATTACTAAAACTTTTAAAAGCATTTAAAGGTTTTGCAAATTAAAAAAAGGAGAAATGTAACACACAAATTTTTTTATTTAAAAAAATTAAACAGTAAGTTTTTATAATTGAAATACTAATTTTAATTCTTTTCTAAAGATAGTTAAAAAATATCATTTTATATGTAAACTAATATTAATTCAAAAGTATTTTTTTTTTTTTATTTATAAGAAAAAGAAAAGAAATAAACATATGTTGGAATTAATCATCACAAGAAATATACTTAATTTTATTTTACTTTTTAAAGACTAATTACTTACAATATTATATAAATAGTTATGACATACTATATTAATGCTAAAATTCAAACTAGAAAATTATACATATATAACATTAAACAATTATTATAATACAACTTACTAGAAAATAATTATACATATATTTTGTATTAAACTTCTCCTGCAATCTAAGAATTGGTCTGCCTAAAGGCACATTTGGCTTAAAGAAAATAACAATCATCAGTTGTGGAAATACTAAACAGTAATATCTGATACAAAGATGATTTATTAATTAATAACAAAGCTGTTTTGATAACACCCTATGTAGGCAAAGAATAGACAGTAGTGTTTGTACATATCTGGGTTAAAGACTTGTTCATCAGATTTTTATGAACTGATTATAGATAAATTATTCATCTATTAAAATGTAAGTTGGTAAGCAAAGTAGATTTTTTAAATTATTGGATACAAAGTTGCTTTAGGAAAATGCTAAATCGACTGAAATACATTATACAAGAACATTATTTACTGTCTTGCTTGCTTCTTTGAGACAAAACTGCGTATACTTAACAGTTCTTTTAATTTTTTTATATGAATAATTTATTTCTCATCAAATTTTCTATTTCAAATTATTGTTACAATTTTTCTGACAAAATCTTATCCTATTTTTCAGAACATTAATAGATACACAATTTTAAAATCAATCAATATTACAACAATTAGCAGCTTAATTTTCTTGGATAGTATTAGTAGTACAATTTTTTTTTATCCTGAATATTAAACTTTAGTGAGGAAAATAAACAATATGGGACATATCAGCCAGTTGCACCAGTGTATCTTTCTTTTTCTGTTTAGCCTCTCAAATCACTGTAAGGTTCAGAGGATGATATATAATTTTATAGCTTCAGGTCAAACATTCCTAAGATCTGTGGTTAATTGAAACCAAACCGCCAAAGAACACTGGTATCCACGACCTACTATTCAAATCCATAAAACAATTTATGCCTTTACTAGGATTAAACCTTAGAATTCTTAACTTTGAAGTCAGCTGATTTGCAATGAGTTGACCACTAGACCAGCGTAGTAGCATCTAACAATACACATGTGGTATCTGACAGTAATATTTCAACTCTTGTACAACTAATCCATCTCGAGCACAGTGACTGTTTTTGAAAAGATTAATATATATATTAATAGTGCATGATGAAAAAAATATAAATTAATATTAATTAATTAAAAATATAAATTAATTATTAATATAATTTAATATAAATTAATTAAACTTTAGAGAAAGTTTAGCAATATTATTAAAAACACTAAGGAGGTGAATCAAAAGGATATGACCCACAAATAAATACTACTAAATTATGTAATTTGATCGTATTGTGACCCAAAATCTGAAACAACCTTGATATTTTGGTATGTGAATAATTTATTCCATAGTACACTTGCTAAAACACTCTTTTTATATGATTAATTCATCAAACAAGCTCAAAGACTGTAAATGGAAAAATAGTACAGAAATTTTGTATCATTTTTAAAATGTCTTGTCTGATCAGGATTCAAACTTGAAAATAACAAATGAAATGCTAAAGCATCAAGCTACAATTTTGAATGTTCTAATCTATACAAACACCTGTTTTCATGGGTGCAAAATTGAGTTATTACTTTTATATGCATGAGAATTTTGTACATACTTACAATGAAAATTCACAATTTTATAAAACATTTTTCAAAAACATTTGTATCTATATTTGTGTAAAAATAGATAATAATAAAAATCAGATGGTTTCATAAAGTAATTTTTAAAATTATTTAATAACTTCATCAATAAATTAAAAACTTAGATTAATAAACTTCATCAATAGTTCTGTCATGACAGAGTAAGAGCAATTTTTTCATACACAATCCTTTAAACAATATTAGAATTGTTTAGATTCTATGCACAACGAACAATTCCTTTAGTAAGTTAACCATTTCCTTTTGATATCTTAATCCCTTTTTCCTCTGACAAGCATAACAGAAATTATGCCAGCTACCACTATGACATAGAACTATTGGGTACCATACTTTAATTTTAATAAAAATGATTTACAAATATTATTAGGTAATTAAATTTATATTTTATATAAATGTATTTAAAAATATACTTCAGGTATTGATACTGTACATCTTATTTATAAATTAAAACACCTAAAATTTATTGAATTAAAATATAGAATACTCCAAGTTTTTTCCATGATAAAAATTAAGTACTACTCTGAGTAAGATAACAATATTTTATAGTTTAATTAAAGTTTCATTATTCTAAATTAACATGAAATAAAATTTCCAAAAACAATTTAACACAACTTACCCGAGTAGAAATACTATCCATTGTCAAAAGCATTAGAATGCATTAGAGTGGAATTGCCAATTCATTTTGTCATATGTAAATTACAAATCCCTTTCACTAATCCATACAGTTTTGTACAAATAGTTAGAATTATGTTTGTGCAAGATACAAATTATTATTAAAAAATGTCAATATTGTTACTATTTTACTGTGGAGATTGTTTTCTGAATTTATGATTATTATTATCATCTGAAACTTATTTTCTGTTAGAATGAGGCAAAAGTTTCAAATTGGTAAAATGGTGACAAATCCTAGGCAGTTCAAAGGTAAAAGCTTTTTTTACTTAAACGAAAATACAATCATTGTACTTTTTTTTACTGAATACACAATCTCGAGGATGGATTCACACTGCAATGATAAAATAA
>JAAAKQ030144829.1:0-11628 GCA_010016005.3 Zanna intricata
AAAAAAAAAAAAATAGATACAAGATGCGCTCTATTTGGTACTAGTTTTTTGAATACAAAAAATAAATAAGTGTTAAAAAACCGATATTTCGTTTCCGACGCCCTGATTATTTTGCAATCAGAAGTGTACCGATCTCTTCAGATCGCACTGTATTCGTTTGATTGACCAGTAGACCCTACACACAAGCATCAAGTTTCAACTAATACCATTGTCACTCACTGCGCAAGTGCGTAAGAGAATTACACCACTATACTTTCAACACAATCTTAAATTTTTTTAAATCTTAAATTGAACTTATATCAATAACGACTCAAGTATTCTTCATCAAATTTTCATATACAGAACATAAGATACAGTACTACAGCATATCAAAATTTCACAACTACGTGAAAATCAATCTGTTTGATAATAGCAGGGACGTCCAACTGTTGAAAAGCTTCCATGTGCTTGATATAGTAGCTACTGCATGACTGTTTGATAAGTGATAACGCCAAATCTAGAGATATTATTTTTATTTATCTTAAGTTTTTTATTTTTCGTTTATTAATGTTTGTTTTTATGAGCTATGAAGTGTTGGCAGAAATATTTTTTCTAATGGACTTTAAGGTTACAGATTATTATTATTATGATTTACATCTTACGGGAGTTCCTTAAGAATCTGTTATCATATGCTTCTTGTCAAGCGACTTACTTATGGTTCCACTTAAGACCCGATTGTAAATATATATATATATATATATATATATATATATATATATATATATATTGGCTGTTGAAAATAAAATTTAATATATATATATATATACACTCCTCATACCTCAAAACATAATGAATATTTAATTTCGGACCTCAATCCCATTGTGCAACCATATTTTTCTTCGAAGAGTTGATAAAAAGGAATGATTGTATAATAAATAAATCAAAAATAAATGGTTATAAGTCAGGAATGCTTTTTTTTTTTTAAATCTGTTATTTAATTAAAATTACGGTATTGACTTTTAATAAAAGTAAACAAATTAATTATGCTACCATGAAACAAGCAGTTCGATTACCATGTTTGAATAATGAAATAAAGAAATCTATAGTTCACCCAGCAGTATTTTATAACATTATTATTTTAAATATAAAACTTAATATGACCTGGTAAATAGAATAAACCTTTTAGGGAAAAAAATATTCCAGAAACGAATATCCCTATTGTAGACCTAAATCGACGTGTATCTAGGGAACACAATTGGTTATCACATTTAATAAATTACAAGGAATTATTTATTAATACAATCGTAAAATTTGTTGATTAGGGTTCAATATTAATCACACAACTCTTGTCTGCTTGAATCTTGTAGATAAAATCTCATTTATACGTCATACATATTATCACCTTTATCTCATTGGGCCATGAGGGGAAGTTGATTATTACTTACGATTTCAACAGATTGCAACGTACACATTAGGAATATGAATATATAATATTAAACTAAACTATTATTTACTATGATGCAAGTTCGTAATTATTGTGTAAATCCCTTCTGTATTTTTGTATTAAGTATAACATTTATTGTAATAACTTCATTATTTCTTTGTTACTCACACCTAATTAAACAAAGGATTTCTAATTAAATGATGTGATGCGGTGATATGCCGTTGAATAACTGCCGTGTAAATTTTTGTCACGTTACATCGTTTGCGTCAAAGTTTCATCGATTGTGTACATTATGTAGCAATGTGACGGAGATTTAGAATGGTAATAAGATTTTACGGTATTTTAAATGTTGATTGAAATTGACAAATAATGTTTTTTTAAGTTGTTCACTGTCAACTGAAATTTAACGTACAATATAATAGCTTATTCTATATTTGAATGTATGCCTTTTACTTCCTCTTAACTGAATTACTCCTTTTTTTTTTTTTGTAAATACATATTTATTTTTTTATTATTTTAAGTGTCTTACATTTTGTTTATATACATATATATATATGTATGTATATTTTAAATGAAGTTAAAGTTAAGATTTAAAGAAGTTTGTGTATAAATCTCTTATTTTATATCCATCTGTAAACTCATTTATTCTTTTTTTTTTGCTTTTATAATTTCTCTTGTCAACTCTTTGATTTTTGATTCTACGATAGTATGCATGTGTTTAATAACTATTTATTTAATTTCATTAGCTGCTGTATTATTATTTTCCAGAATGTAAAAAAAAAAAAATTCTGATTTGGACAGCATACAATTTCGTTGTATGAAAATCCCAAAATAATACGATTCTAAATTATAATTTTCAATTAATATTAAATAATCAAATGTTTCACCAAATCTATTACATGTAAACATATATATATATATATAAATTTTCTTGTAAAAATAAAATTTATTAAAATTTATAAAAACGATTTTAATTTTAATATTCATTAACAAAAACTACGAATATAAAATTTTTTTTATGGTTAACCAGATATTAAGTTTTTCATATAGTTAAACCTATTTAAACTTTTATTCATTAATGAGGAAAATTTTTACAGTAGCTTTTATAGATAAAAAAGAAAAAAATTACATCAAAATTGTTATACTTTATGGTCATTGGTAGTTTATTCTCATATAGTAATAAATAATAATGATTCATGAAAAAAAATTTTGAATTAATTTAAATTCTAACAGCATTTTTTTTACATTTTTTCTGCTCCTCACCCCTAAAATTACCTAACAAAGTTTTTTGATTTGTCTGCATTTATTATATTAAATGGAAGGAAATAAAAAAACTTTTTTTGTGAAATATAGGTGAATCATGATGAAATTTTTTTGTAGTATTATTATTAAAAGATAAAATAATCTAAAAAAAATCGGTGGGACTGTGTCAGGGGCGCACGGGCGTTGGTTAAACCTGAAACTTTATAGACCTTGGATGAATTTCCTTCGAACTTACTACCAACTTATTTGTAGAGTTAAATGGGAGAACCACCATCGTATTTTTTTTTTTTTTTATTTGAATAAAACTGAAAGTCTCCAATGAAAAATTTTAGTTCCTTCATTTGGCCAATTCTACAGATAAATTGGTCGGCTTTTATATCAGCGAGTCATTTTTAGTATTTAAGATGTAATGTGTCAGCTCTGTAAAGATGCCGAAACAGTCTCGCTCGCTTGGCACGGTAAATTGTGCGTGGCCAATAACCTCCTCCTCTTTGCAACGATATGCATAATTTATATTTCCGGCTGACTTTTTCGCGAGCTGAGGTTGACATATTGAATTTTTATTCTTTTTTACAGGTTTAATTTAGTTTTTACACATAAATATTGTCCAAAATATACGTATTATTATCTAAATCGATCTTTCTCGACAAACTCTAAACATAAATACAGGTACCACCACACTATCACGTCTTAAATCATGACCTACACTGAATGGAAAAGAGCGTGAGCGCCAATTTTAGCCAATCTGTGCTGTGCCCTCTCCCCAGCAAACCGCTCTCTAGTGATGCAAATTCAAATTTGTGACGGCGAGCTGACTATGTAAGTTATAAAATAACACCAAATTTTCGTCTCAAGAACGATTTAGATATTTTCGTTACGCTACAAATTTCTATTCTATTAGCCATATATTTCGGTGTGATTTTAATGACGTTTCATGTCAAAAAAAATTTAAATTTTGTTTTATTATAAAAGTAGATCGACTCCCTTATCCTATTGTTGTCCCCAAAGTATATATTGTTTTGTGTCACTATTACTATGCTTAGAAAGACAAAAAAAAAAAAAAAAATCTTTAAAAAATATAAAATAAATAAAAAGATAATCTTTTTAGATTTTTAGGGTATTTTAGAATTTGGTGGGAACTTTTTTTAATTGTGATTATTTACGTATATACTGAACTTAATATAAAATGGGGCAATGTTTGTAAAATTTTGAAAAAATCGACTCCGGAATACTACCCCACCCACTGTAACTATTGACTCCAAAACTTTACCAATATATTCCACGGTATACACAAGTATTTGTATAAAGAGTTAATCAAAATTGATTTATCCAGTCAAAAGTTATTAAGCTTCAAACACATTACATTGTACATGATTAAATAAATATTATCTCCCAATTTTTTTTTGTTTTTGTATTCTCTAAATCAAGAAACGTCGAGAAATTAAAATCCTATAGTCTATTTTTTGACTGATATCATATTCCTCTTTGCTGCATAGCTCTAGAGTGATGCCAGAAAAGTAAAAAGAGAAGGGAATGAGTTCTTCCTCATAAACACTTATAAATTTTTCTGGTATTATTCATAGTCTTGTAGATCATAGTGTAGATCATAGATCTTGTAGTAATAGTTTTGTAGATTTTTACTTAAAAACCGAGTTTTATTTTAAACAGTTAAAAAATTATCTTATAAAAATACTGATATTGTTACATAATTAAAATTCTAAATTTCATAAAACTTCTGATCATCTTTTACGTAATTTCTGATTTTTTTTTGATCATTTTTCATGAAAATAATGTAAAAAAAATTATAATTAGTTGAAAGCAATTTGATTTATTATTACACTTGAGAAGAAAATTAAAGGATTTGTAACTAGGAATACAAAGTTGGATAACAGTTAGGATAATAGAGAATATACATTAACCAAATACAAATAATATATATATATATATATATATATATATATATGTACATACACGAGAAAGGATTCGTACCCGTAGAGAATCGTATCAGAAGGAACATACTACACCGTCCAGATCTAGTATGAGTAAATTTATATTCCATTAATTTACATTTCCATTATTTAGAATCTTTTGGGATTCATAATGGTTTTATTTCTTAATTTTAGAAAACACATAACATCGTTAGTAAAAACGACTACATCTGATTTGGGACTCTCCAGAGTGAAATGATTCAAAGGGTTTTTGTTAATGTTAATTATTTAAATTTTCTTTATTTTTTCATATATCAAATTCTAAAGTTAGGTGTAGTTATTTGGTGTTTTAAATATGTTTATTTTCCGTAAATTAGTGTGAAATACATGATTTTATAAGAAAATGTATAAAAACAAACAGTATAAATTTTTTTAGTGTTAAAAATATGCTTCAAAGAAATACCCATCCTCTAGACATTAAAACATTCAGTATAATATGTAACACTTTATTTAATTTATCATGGATTTCTGTGACGAAGAGGTAGCGTTTGTTCCTTTCGTCGGACGTTCTGGGTTTGAGCCCACCGTTGAGGCTTGGAACATTTCCATACGCAATAAAAGATCAATTCAACTCACCATCCACCGGCATTATTATGCAGGTGCTAGCCAGAAAAAATGGAATATAGAGGTATTAATTGCTTTAGGTTTTCTCTCTCCTTTAGATCGATTATACACATTCAACATGTTTAATCATTATTTCCGAGGAAAAAAATATAGATATGAATAAAAAAAAATCTATTACTGTATGGTTATCTATTACCAGCTAAATTTTTAACTTTATGATATTTTTAATTGCCTTTTAGACAGTCTCCCCTTTTATCGCTTTCTTCTCATTCTTCTTGAACTTCTAATCAGTCCTTCTACTCTAATATTATGTCGCAGCTAGTCAGTCTTCCTATTATAAATTATTCCGATAAACCTTCTATTCACGTATAGATTTTCCTCATTATGTGGTTTTGTCCTCTCTCTTTTTTATTCATCGCAAATCAGTTTATCCTCGTAACTTTTAGTATACTTCCAGCAGCTTTATTTCTATTTTTCTTAACATTCTTGTTTTTATACATACAACAGTTTGACAAAGGAACCAAAATTTTTCCAAAAAAAAAATTGTCAAAGTAGTCGCCTTTTAATTCCACACGTTTAGATCAAAGACTTTCTGACATTTTAATCTTCTAGTGCTATGGAATTTGATTAACTCTTCAAAGTAAGCAGTTGTCGTAGATATGACCTCATAATTTGAAATGATACTTCGCCCATCGAGCTATTTCTTCAGACTGGGAAAAAGGAAATAAAAGGTGTAATCCAAATTTAGCCAAAACAGGTGATGTGGAAACACTTCGAAGCTTAAGTAAAGGAGTTTTTCTGCAACAACCCAAGACGTATGTGACGGCGAAGCGCGTAGACTGGTGAAATGGTACTTAATGTTTGGCCAGATGACGTTTATCTTGAGTAACCGTTCAGTTGGTCCACTAATGAAGCTTAATATACCTCAATCCTACCTTTGGCCAGTAGATCTGCAATTTGCTCATAAGGACCACACAATGAGAATCTCCCAAAAGACGTACCCTAACTTTTCCTGCAAATCAGATCAGTTAGGTTTTTTTTGTCGCACTTTTACTTTGAAAGCATCCACTGTTTGGACTGTAATGTTTGCTTCATTTCATTTAATGGTAAATGTATGTTTTATCGAATATTATAAAACGTCGAAGAATTCAGCAGAAACACATATAAACAAATCGAAAGACATTTGAAAAGTTTTCAGTTTCATTTTTTGTCCACTATAAATATTCGATGTATCCATCGAGTGGAAACTAATTCAACCAAAATATCGAATAAAGTGTAGTGGATACGGTCTACCAAGATATTTTTATAACGTTGGGAAACTCGCGTACCTGCAGTCAGCAATCATTTGATACTGCGTTTTGGATTTATGTGACGATTTCTTTGGTAATAGATGTATTTTGGACGTCCTGAGCGTTTATCATCTTGATTGGATGTACTATTATGTTTATATTCAGCAGCCCAATTTTTTACCATCAAAGAAACCGAAGAAGTAGAATCCTTTAAAATGGAATCTAATTTAATTTTATATTATTCATAGGGAAGCTTAATGAATTATTTTATAACTGCTGGAACTTCAATTTCATCATTTTTTCAGAAAATGTCAAAAATTGTTATATTTGATTTCCAAAAACAATCAATTAAACTCTTGCTTCTGAAATTTCTCAATACATATAAAGGATTGTACTTGAAAATATCATTAGTCAGCCTATAGTACAAGTCAGGAAATTTTTAAATTCTTGTTTACTTGTCATTTATTATTTTATAATAGTATAAATTGGTTATAAATTTATTTAATGTAAATATTCATTTAGATTTTTGTAATGTTATTAACCTAAATCATTTGTTTTTGTTAACTATATAGTAACTGTTATTCCAATTGCATTTCCTTTATTTCTTTCTCTTTTCATTTAAATGAAAAGGGAAATTAACTCTCCTTTCCTACGAAACTGCCTACTCAACCCACCTTTTCTCTGTCACAGTTAGACTGTTTCTCTCTTGTTTCCTTTATAATTCTCTTTCACTCAGTCTGTCTGGTAGACGTCGACCCCAAAAGGAGTTCTTAATATGAGCTCGGTTGCTTTAACTCGCTCACTTTACTCCCGGTCTCCCGAATACGTACCATCCTGGTACCGTAGACCTCATCCCACACTTCTGCCACGAACCTCCTCTACACCAAAGCGACCATCCTACTCAAAGATATCCTTACCACTACTACTATTATTACACTGCATCCTTTCTATTTTATCCCACCTCTTTACGACTTACTATCCTCAAAGAACAGTTCCTGATTCTCCTGGTGTTTCTACTGTCCATTAATTCTTGTATTAAAATATATGAGCAGTATATTCATATCAAAGAAACTAATTTTACCGCATACAAAGTCATTTTAGTAAGCCGTATACTTTCTCCCAGATAACTTCCCTAATTAAATTCTAGTTTTTAAATTTTATTTTGTTAAATTAGTTAATTTATTTCATACCGCAATTTAATATACTTAATTGTTTAATGTGTTTATATATAATTTCATTTTTATTATTACACTTGTATATTTAAAAAAATTTTATTCCTAAGCCATTTTTAATTTAACTACTGCTGTAATTGTATAACTTTTTTTCAGTTTTATAAATTTTTTTCTCAATAATAGTAAGGTGCACTTAATTAATTATCTTTATACATAATATTTTACTGAATGAATAAACAAAATTTTAACGAGAACTGAAAAAAAAAACAAGTTATAAAAATTCTACTTAATTGCTAGTTTTGATTGTTAAACTGTCATCATCAATAGATAAAAAAATAAACTGAAAATAAAAAATGAACATTAAAAAAAATCAAATGAATTTAAAAAAAAAGCGAAATTAATTTTTACAATTAAAAGCTAACAACATAGTTTTTATTCTTTCCTGGTATTGGTTATTTATTCTTATATAATGGAAAAATAAATTATATCTCAGGTAAATTAAAAAAAATTTACCTGAGATTTATTTTTTATGGAGGAGGGTAATTTATAATGATGATTTTTCATTATATGTCTAAATAAACCAAAAAATAAAAAAATAAATAGGTATTTTTTTTTTTTAATTTTATTCTACTTCCCCCACCTCAAAAATCATCTTCCAACATTCTATATTCCAATTTCCTTTCTACGTTTATTACATTAATTTGAAAGAAACCAAAAAAAATATTCTAATAAAAGTGAACAACCAATAAACAATTACCTATGATTTTTTTTTTTGGGAGGGGGAGGGAGTTAATTATGATGAAATTTTGTTCTAATATTATTAATAGATATTTATTATTTTAAATTTTTGTTAATATTAAAAGTTTTAATAAACAAAAAAAAAAAAAAAAAAATTAGAAAAAAATCGATATTTTGAAAAGTTAGTTCCTCTCCCATCACCATCACTAATCCAAAAGTTTTCTTTTTGGGAAGAGGGGTCGCTTTCATTATTTTTATTCCTAGGAAGATTAAAATAAATTCGGTTAAGAAATATGAAATAAATAAAAAGATAGCTTTTTTATATTTTTGGGAAAGAGGGAATTTTGGGGAAATTTTTTTTTTTTAAATGGTAAGACAAGATAATACATGCATGTACTGAGCTTAATATAAAGTGGGGTTATGTGTGCAAAATTTTGAGGAAATTGATACTCAAAAAACCTCTTCTCCCCTAAAGATATTGTCCCTAAAGTTTTACCTAGAAGTTGCCCTATATACACAAGCGAAGTTAGGAAGAAAGAGGTGAAAAAAAAACTAGAAATAGAGGACTACAGATTTTTTTTATTTTATATTTTATTGATTAAAACATACGTTTAATTAAGTTAATTAAAATTTTTATCTTTATTTGTTTTTCAACGCTTAGCTTAGAAGCTTAGAATATCAGAGAGTTATATTGCTGTTTAAACAATATTATATAACAAGCGAATACATGAATAGTTTAGTAGTGGTACTGGCTTGTAGAAATAAATAAAACAAGTCACGTAGACCATTTGCGATTCGTTCTATCCCTTCTACTGCTAGTTTGCTATACTGTAACTAGTAGAACTGTAACCATTATTAACAAACGTCAATTGAATGTACAACAATTAACAAAATGTATGTACATTTTTTTAAGATTCTGAACAAATTTTATTTGACTGTAGAGTTTAATAAGAGCACTTTTATGATTTTTAATTATTTTTTTTAAACACGATGTGTTTTGAATTATACATGTATTACTTAAAACAATAAATATAAATTATTTCTTAATTTGGATAATTTGCTTTTCAAATTACTTTAAAATGTATTTCTGTGATCTATACTTGATTTAATAAATTGATTTAGTTTTTTGCAGCTTTATGTAACAGATAATTTTTTCTGTTTTTTTTTTTTGTTTTTTTTACCTCTTCACCACCGAAATTTACTTCTCTAATTTTAAATCGGTTTAAAAAAATAAGTTTTATCTTAATAAATATTAATAAATATTCGATAAAACGGAAGTACATGGATTTAATTAATATTGTCTTTTTAAGTTTGACATCGTGCAATTTATATTGTAAATATTTACATAAATAAGAAACCTTTAGACGTAATTACCGAGATTTTATTAACAGCGTTAACGATTTACTTCGATTAAATATTTACAAATAGTAGTTTGATTTCTTACCATTTATTTAATAATTAAAGCACTAGTATTTTTAAAATAGATTTAAAGAAAGTTAATTACAAAAACTTTATATAAAAAAAGATCGTTGACGTCCATATTTTAAGTTGGCTTAACTCAAACTTAGTGCAGTTCTGATATTGTTTCTCTGAATTTCTTATTGTTGTTACGGTTCTTATTTTTTTACATTTATCATGATACAGATCTCTTAACTTAATCGTTTGGGTTTTTTTCATACTGGTTTTTAAACATTTAAAAAAAATTGAAGCAAAATATAATGTAATAAATAATATAAATCACCTTTCAAAATATTTCCTAAGAATTAAAAAAAAAAACATTTCTTTAAATTCCTATGTATTTAAAACCTGGTAAAAATATAAGATTTTGCTCCAACTTCAGAAATTCACAACTTAAGAAGAGCTCTTTAGTGATTTTTTTTTTTGTATTGATGAGTTGCGAAGACATACCAGTTACGTACTTCCCATGGGGTTTTCATGGGGTACTGTTGGACTCAAAACTCTAGATAGCAATATCTCGGGGTAGCCTGCTTAGCAGGCTAAGCAGGTTTCGCAAAGATGTTAAATTAAGTGCGTACCTGTTCCCTACCAACTAAACCTTCCTTGCCACCCCAAGACCGGACCCACAATTAAGCATTTCTCAACCTCGGGGAAGTGTCTTTGGGTTCAGAAGATCCGGAGTTCCCATGCCTCATCATCGCCACCCATCCGAGCAAGCTTGGACGAATGAAGACTCAGAAGAGAGCTATCCGTCACGCTGTCCCCCTCCGGTCTTGTTCTTCACCACAGCATGGTAGACTTTCACCTGTAATAAATCCTCTGTTATTCGTTCAGTATATATACTGTACTAGAATTATCTTCTTCTACTCTCGTTTGACTTAAACTGCAATACTGTTGCTGAGAATTGGCAGAATTGGTTGCAGTTATTTCTGGAATGCAATATATGTTGCAAAACATATATTGTTTCTTCCTGGGGTCTTCCAGTTAAATTAGCCCTTCTTCTCTTAGTTGCCCACTTAGTACATTCAAAAAGAGTATGCTATGCGATGTCCAGAAGGTGGCAAAATATAAACACCGCCGAGTTGCGTCTCCTAATCTAAGCAGCTAAGATTCGAAGACCCCATGCCCACTCAAAATCTTCAGTTCTATTATGTTGTTAATTGTCGCGCTTAAAAAAAAATAATAATACAAACTAATTTTAAGAGTTCTGTTATTACAAACCAAATGAAAATTAGACAATATTTTCATGAAAAATAAATATTTATTTAAATTTTATTTTATTTGAAAATAATTTAAATTTGTTACTTTCATAATATGCTTCCTTTTATTATTTCTCTTAAATTTTAATAAGTTTACATTAAAATAAAGCTTACTATTTAAATTCGTATGTTGAATGTTTAATGATAATTAATAACATATGAAATTCTGTAAAACATAATACTGCAGTTAATTTGTAAGAAATATGTATGGTATTTCTAATTTAAAATCTTATTGTATTTGTCTTACTATAAAGTAAATGTTTGTTACTTTAAAAGATATTAACCACTTTATTTACTTCTGAAATTCTGTACCATATTAGTTTTCCGTTTACTTGTACTTTAGTAATTTAAATACAAGAAATAAGATACATAATCCGGTTTATTCTGCTAAAGAATATACCTTCCATTCATTGAAGCGAAATGGGATGAGATTATTTGAACAGGAAATAATTGGAAAGATTAATCTTTTTTTTT
>JAAAKQ030144851.1:0-13131 GCA_010016005.3 Zanna intricata
CTGGATAGGGAATCTTGGAGAGCTGCATCAAACCAGTCAAATGACTGAAGACAAAAAAAAAAAAAAAAAAAATATTTCAACACTAAAATGTACTCTCATTTTAATTTTAAAGCAATACTTACTGATAGTATAACCTAATAAATGAAGAAAAAATAACCACTACGAGATAATTTTGATTATCCTTCAAAATAACGATCAATTTATGTTTGCAAATTTTTTAAATAATGACTATAATGACACTTGTAGTGAAACAATATTTGTTTTATTTAGAAAATTTATTATGCATGGTTTGCGAACTATCGACAAATGTTATCGGTTGTTTTTGCTGACACTTTAAATGGCTTTTATATCAGTTTGAATAACAGTATACTTAATATTAACTCGTTCATTATTATAATATTTAAAAAAATAATAAAAATATTAATGTTATATTATCCTTCTAAAATAACATAATTATTATTTTACTTAAATAATTATACTTTAAACTTCATAATATTTTGAACTACATACAAATTTTTTTTAATATAAAAAATCTTTTATTGTTTGAAATGTTTTTGTACATCAAGATTGGTGAAGAAAATTATTTAAAACTATAAAGTTTAGAAACGACAAATTGAATTAAATTTTATGAAAACGACTTTCTAATAACTTGCTTCAAATGTTTTTTATTTACTCTTACGGCCATCTACAGCAACCGGTACTAATTCTCTTATTTCGATTCAGCTGGTGTTATATATATATATAATTAAGCAGTTACTCGTATTTAATTAGAACACTCTCAAAAAGTGTGTAGGATTTGATTGTTTCTGTACATTTATTATACCATTGCTGAGGGTTTATAAAATTTATAATGCTCTAGTGTATTAAAATGAGATTTTTTTAGGTACTGGTCTGCACTGCCATATTACTATTTCATTTCATCATTCATCGGTCAATCTGGATTTCTAATTGGACTACTCCCACTTCAAATAGGATGGGCCATCTGACAGGCTGTGTTGTTTATACATAAGTATTAACTAACCCGTTTTCTTTCTATCTGTTCAAGCCCTTTTTTATACTCTGAATATTCTCTAATTCATTAACATTTTTCATGAATCACAATTTCACACACACACACACATATATATATATATATATATATATATATATATTTACAATACGAAAAGATTTCGTACGAGAAGAAATTCTTGTTCGAAGATTGAGGCACTTTCACCCTTCTGAAATATATATACATAAACAATAAAGTAATAAGCAATAATTACTGACATTAGGGAAGAGGAGTTCAATAATTTTTGAACTGAGTGATGGAGGCTTATACGTGAAAAGCTAACTTACCTGCAATATAAAGTAAAAGGTTCGTTTATCTTACTTAAATCTATGATGATGCACGTAGCTTCCTCAATATATTGGAATTATTAGCAACTAGCCCCGGGGGCTAGTTGAATTAGGTTTGACGAGACAAACCTCGGAGTCGGCTGAAGGGATCCCAGGGCCACAAGGCCTAACTTAGGGCTGCAAAACTCGCTTCACTAACCATTCCGTTCTGAGCAAGGAGTTTTGCTCTCAGAACCCCAACAAATTCGCTCACCATTACAATCTTCTCATGGGGCCTCCCAGGACTCCTGCAGGGCTCGATTCCCTCGCAATTCAGGATCCGCGCAGGGTTCATTACCTTCACGGTTGTGAGAGTAATACTGATAAATAACAATTAAAGTAATCAGACTTTATAGAAACCTGAAAAAAAAAACTTAATTACAAAAGAAAAAATAGTAGTAACTATAGTAACTAAAGTTTACACATCTTTGGCAGCAAAAATTTATTTCTTATTTCTGTTGTCATGGGAATAGAAATATAATAATGAAGGAAAAGGATTAATCTTTTTTTTTTTCTATAATGGAATATCTTTAATTAACAACTTCACCCCAAGGAGGTTACTGTCTCAGTATAGGACTTAAAAATAAAAAATATTCCTGAAAATTTGAAAGCAATCGGTCGGTTGGTTCTCGCGTGAAGCGAGAACAAAAAACAGACAAACTTTCCGCTATATATATATATATATATATATACCAAAATAATTTCAGTATATATATATATATATATATATATATATATATACATATATATATACGTAAATTATAATTATTTGTGAAAATGTCGTATTTCAGAAAAATTTATATCGCAACAATTAGTGCAAATTTATAGATATTTTAGAACTGCAGTACTGGGGTGGAAGTTGTAGGGGGAAGGCGTTGTCATTACAATTAGAACCTCGCGTACAAGTTGATTTTCCGTTTTTTACCTATTACCAACTTTCATGTAAGAAATTACATACAAAAAGTGAAACATTACACAGAATGTATAAATTATATTGAAACGTAAAGGCAAATTTTCTAATCGGTCACATCTGTAATTCAGTGAATGTGGCATTCATGAAAAACCTTTAGTTTTATGCACCAGAGATACGTCAGGAAAGTTAGGTAATAGCTTGTTAAAAATTGACGGAGTGCATCTTTAAGTACAACACGTATGCTCAATGTCGTTTTAACCTCCGGAACCACCGGTATATTATTCAGAGGATGAGATGAATGAATTGTAGCGTGTATGTAAAATGCCATGCCTGACCGGGATTCGAACCCGGGATCTCCAGATGAAGGGTCGAGACGCTACTACTCGCGCCACGGAGGCCAACTTTTTAAGTACAACATAATTACTAAACTCCACACTCTCATTATCAATTACATATAATTCATACTTTATCTTTCATTAGAGTTTTTATATTCTAAACACTCCTCCACTATCAAAATCACTAAATCGGATGTTTTAATATATGATTCATCAACCTAGTTTCTCTCTTTAAAACATTCTGGCTAAACATTTTTCCTCTTTTATTCATCAAAAGACATCAATTTCGATTTTTTTTCAATTCGGCGTTCACCAGTAACACTACCTTTCTTTATATTAAGGACTACCTTTACCTTCCTTAAGATTAGAGGCCTTTAAAAAGGCCTTCATTCTAAAGGTGTTACTGGAGAATGCTTACTATTTGGTGGTGGGTTGAACAAATCAGAAATAAAGAGGTCGTTAGATAAATAAGGGAGGAAAGAAGTGTGCCAGAATATTTACCCAATACAGATATTGTTAACACATTGCGTTAAGTTTAATTAATTGTTTTATTTTTTATTTTTTGTTTATTTTTTATTGTTATTACCTTTTGCCTGTTCGTTGGGTGTGTGACTTATTGGTTTATAATGCTACGTCATCCCTATTTCGCAACTAGGGCAGCTAGTTGTGTAATTCTCTTTACTTTTCCCACGATCTGATGTCCTTGGTTCCCCGCTTCACTTTATTGCGCGTGTTGGTGCGAGCACTCCTTATTTTCTTTCTATAGTCTTTTTATTCAGTCCGGCCTTACCATCGTAGCGAACAGGACGTTATCCGGCTGCTGGGTTCACCAGTTCTTTTCCTAAGCATTCTAATATTTTTCATAATTTTACTAATTCTCTTCAGTCCAACCTTAACTTCGTAGCGAACAGGACGTTCTTCGGCTCCTGGGTTCACCAGTTGTTTTTGTCCTGCGCATTTTAATAATTTTAGTATTTTTAATAATTCTCTTCAGTCCGGCTTTTACCATCGTAGCGAACAGGATAAGTTCTCCGGCTCCTGGGTTCACCAGTTTTTTGTCCTTCGCATTTTTATAATTTTAATTGTTAATAATTCTCTTCAATCTGGAATTAGACCATGCTGTTCGGGAACAACCCGACTCTGTTGCTAGTGACTTTTTATTATTTTCTTTGTGCAACTATATCGGTCGCTGTATCGTTATCAGTTTTTTTTATGGAATATTCGTCTTCAATATTATTCACAGCGTTACGCGAAACTTTATCCAGCAGCTTTATTTTTTCTTTCGTCGATCCAAGTTTTATTTCTTTATATTGCTGTTTGCGATCAGTCCTTACTTGTTTAATTTCAAACTGTTAGACTTCTTCGCTTGTTTGATCGCCGTAGTCCTGGATATCTGGATGCGTCTCTCTCTTATATATTCACACTGTACGCCTCTTCATCGAGTATCATCGATCTTTCGTATTATGTGGAAATATTGTAAAGTGAGTTTTTTGTTTAAGTTTTTTATTGTTTAATGAAATTGATTGAAAATTACATTAACAATTAATGACATTAATATATTAATTACATTAATATGTTACATATTTTGTAATTTTAAATTTACATTTTACATTGTTGATATAAAAGAATTTAATAGGTTCCATGTAATTATTTCTGTAAAGTGTATTATTTGTATTAATATTTGTGTAAAGTAACGCTTCTATTATTGTTGTTCATTGCAGATTAAACTATTTTTTCTTTTGAATATACTTTAAATTTATGATCAATTATATTAATATCATTGATTCAAATGTTTTTAGACAAAGTTCAGTTCTGGAATTGTTTTAATTTCTGAATATTCGATGTGTAACATATATTTTGTAATACTATGATTTTTTTTTTTTAATATCTTTATACTTTATATCAAATCTCTCTTTATGGGCCATTAAGTTGTGTTATTATTCTCTTATTTTTTAAATTCTGGCCATTTAATTTTGTCTTATTTGAAGACTTGTTTCCTTATTAAATTATCTTTGATTATATGACTACCGTTACAGCATTTGCAAAAATGTTGTAAGCGGATTATTATAGTGTTGTTGTTATTATTATTATTATTGTTTTATGGTGTTTTGTATCTATCATTTTATAGATAATTTTTTATTACTCAAAACATAACTGTAATTATTCATTTTACTAAAGGATATATAGTGAACATTTTAAGGTTATTCATTACTAATGTAATTGATTTGGATTTTAATTATATAATTAATTGTTGTCATATTTTTATTGTTATTTATTTCATTATCCAGTTTTTAGTTGACTACTGCGCTAACAGATATTTTCTAGAATTTCTTTCTAATCCTTAGTATCTATGCTGTTCTATATATAATATTGTTGGGTTCTATCCGATTTCCGCACTACTTATTCTGGCCCATTCTGTTTTTGACGTCATTATTTTCTCTTATCCTTTTAAATTTTACTGCAAATTACAAAACTCTCCCATTTCCATTATGTTTTTTCTTCAATCGAAATATTTAATTCTTTAAAATTCACATTTTTGTTATATTTTATTATCTTTTTTTTTATTTTATTTATCTTCAGCCTGAAGTTATCTTCTAGCAATAAATCCACAACATTTAATACTTATTCCAATTTATCTATGGTTTTTGTCAAGGCAAAAATTAATTTTCAATGGTTATAAAATTATTCTGAAACTGGACAGTGTCCGTTTTGCATTGTTTATATTTTTATGAGCGTTTTCCGTTTTTTTCATCATTTAAATGTACTCAGTTCAAAAAATAATAAATTGATTTTATGCATTGAAAACTAAATGGTGTAATTTATGGTGCCTATCACTATCCAGTATGTTGGCGAGTAGGATATATCCGATTGTATAAATGAATTTCAGGTGGGCGTTCTATAACTGAAACAGCGGTATTGGACCAAATGAATGAATAGATATTCGCACGATAATATTTATACTAAATTATTTTTTCTTCCGAGAGAGAAAGGCTATATTTTAATGAAATGTATAAGTCTTTTTAGTGTGATATTTAAAATAAGAAGCGCTATAATGCATTTGAAGAGTTATTTGGGTAGAGAGGAAGATTAAGTACAATGTCCTTTATGGAACATACGTAAGGAGGAAAGCATGGATCATTCCTTAGGTCGATATCCGATTTTGAATGAATTTCAGTGTCTGGGAAGTAAAATATTGGGGGAGCATGAAATGATAATTATATTAAATGGAGAAAACTGGTTAAAATTAGTGAGCAATGTAAGGTGCCATTGAAGTATAGGCAACAGTTAATTATTAATTGCTTTTTTTATTTTTCAATTTTTTTACCATATATTTTTAACGAGTTACAACCTAAAAAATGAACTTTTGGTCATGCCACACGTGTGGTAGTTAATAAAGATATATTTCATTTTTACAAACATAATTTGATTTCTTTTTTCTGTTGGTTAATAATTTAATTTTTATTTCCTTTGAAATTTAATGAAATTGGTTCAGTAAACACACACTATTATTATTATTATTATTTATACTCATAAATATATAAAGAAATTATATATGATCTGTACAGAATTTTGTTAAGACACAGGAAGCACAAACATTCTTAAAATAATATCGAAAGTAAATTTTATAAAATTAAAGAAACATTATTAAATATGAAAAAAATATTTTTTACAAGAGTATAATTCTGTAGCCATAAGTATAATAAATAAAAATTATCTCATTTTAATTAATTTTTTTGTTACAGATTCTACCAATTTAATAAAAAAAAACATATCTCAACAATTTAAATTAATTTATTTAATAAATTTAATACAGATCTTTTATAAACGATAAATACAATTTCCATTAAGATTAAAATGTTTTGTTTATATCACATAGTTTAATTTAATCATTTAAAAATGGTACCAAAATAAATAATAAGAATGGATCGATACTAAACGGAAAGAGCAATTTTAAGGATAATGTATCCGGTAAAGCCCAATGGAAAAGATAGGATAGACAACACTAATTGCCTTCCACAGACAGCCTGAAGGAATAAATAAGCTGCCAAAATCCCTAACCTATTACTTTTCTCTTTTTTTTTCTACCTCAAATTCTATAATTCACTTATAAACCATACATTTTATATGTAAGCTATAAAATAAAAGTAAGCTCTCTCTCACACACACACGCGCGCGCGCGCCGAGAGAGAGTAGAATAGATTTCTCATTATACAATTATTATAGAAAATTTAAATAAACTAAATTACTTAGAAACTGATTAATAAAATAAATTACTTTAAGTTTTAAAATGTTTGTGTAACTGACTTTTATATTTATAACATATTACGTAAGTACATAAGACTACCATTTACATCATAGAGTTATATTTATTTAACCGGGAGTGTTGTGAGCTTTATGAATTTACACAGTTAAATAAATGAGAAAGAATTACCACTCCTTTTAAATTTAAAATGAGTATATCTCATTTTCATCTGTTACACAATTTACATTTATTTATTTTATAATATGTAATTTAGATAAAAAAACGTTTTATGTTTCATTACACTAGTACAATTTATTTCTTTGAATTTTAAGTATGAAAAGAGGAAAAAGATGTATGTTACTGATGGAAAAGAAGATAGATACCTTTGAGGTGAAGTCCGGTAAAATAAATAGTATAAAATATGTTTGGTATGTAAAATCACAATTAAATATCGATGAGTGTGTGTGATATGTGTGCGTTTGTGTTTTAAAATGAACGAGCGGTTCTACTTTACCTTATAGGCAAATGCCTAAAATGCTTATCGTGCATTTATGTTATAGAAAACAGTCTTTAGATTTTGTTTGTTTATTCACAGAACAGCCACCTTAAATCAAATTACTAAGATACAACTACATTATAATTCCCAATTTTTTTTTTTAACAAAATCTGAAATGGTGAAGAAGTAAAGAACGGAATTCAGGTTAAGGGAGAGAAAATAACTATTTATTTACGAGTAACTATTGATCAGCTAAAAAAAAACTGTCCCGAAAACATTTTTTAGAAGGGTACTGTTATATTTGGATGTTATAATTCGGATGCAATACAGTAATAGAATTTGATAATACAGACCGAACTGCAGGAAAAATAAGTTTTCTAGCAGGATTCAATTAAAAATTAAAATTTATCTCTATAAAACTTTATTGGAGAAAATATTTTGTAAGTAAATAAACAGTCTAGCACAATAGTAATCATTATTATTACCACTGGGAAATTTAAAAACAAATTCAACAGTTAGTTTTTCAAAATTCTCACGGAGAGGTGCATTCTTGTTTAACTTTGTCTTTATATTTTCCTTTTATAATTCATTATTTTTATTGTTATATTTTAAAATCATTTATATACATATATAACCCTTACGTTCCGTTCCTACATATATAAAAATTATTCAGGAGGTAAGAGATTTAAAATTTATTCTAGAGCTTGAAATAAGGAAAAAAATTAATTAAGGAACACAAATATAAATCCGAAAACGCCTTGTTTTCGAACTACGGCTAGAAAAGTTTCACCCGGATTTCAGTTCCTGCGGTGAAATAAGGTCATACTGAAATTTTCAACACGTCCAATTTTTAACAAGTTAAAGGGTAAACTTAATGGTTTTGTATGTTTTTTCATCTGAAAATTGAATAAAACGGGTCAAAAAACTGTATCTCTCGTAATTTTCATGATATCAAATATAAAAGATAGAAAATTCTTGAGAAAAACTTTTTATTTTAGGTTTTAAGTACAACTTCTTTGTTAAATGACGAATAAATGAGTAAATTTTATTATAAAAATTTGAAAAAAGTTTTATTCAGAAAAAATTGATGAAATGAAGTATGAAAGAATCTAAAATGTTATGAATTTGTAAAACAGTTATTATTACTACAGTCAGCCTCCGTGGCACGAGTGGTAGCGTCTCGGCCTTTCATCCGGAGGTCTCGGGTTCGAACCCTGTCAGACATAGCATTTTTACATACGCTAAAAATTCATCTCATCCTGTGATGTAATACCTAACGGTGGTAAAAAAAATTAATTAAATTTTACTTCAATAAATTTAGACTTTTAAAAAATGAATACAGTTATCACATTAAAATAGAATAATATCTGTGATGTACACTTTATCAGTTTACCATGAATATTTGAAAATTCCACCATTGACATCGATGCACATTTCAACTCACTTTCCTTACATTTTGTGTCGCTAATCTAACAACTTTGCAATCCTTGATGAGAGCAGCATTCAGAATACGAATTATCAGTTCATCAGTGTTTCTATATTATTTTTTGTATACCTCACATTTCATCCATTCCCATAAACAGTAATTTAAGGGAGTAAAGTTCAGTGGTCAATTTAGGGTCGGCCTTTTACGTCCAGTAGAATTTACCAGTAAATTCTTGCATCTAAGAATTGTCTTCATTCGTGAAATGTGATGGTGCTCTATCAAGTTTGTAGTACATTTCAATTTGTTTGCCAACGAGGAATTTTCAAATATTGTAAAAAATTCATTGTTTAAAAATTCCTGATAATTTCTCTCAGTGACGCATTGTTCTAATATGAAAGGGCCTATTAACTGGTTCAACTGCAGCATGTGAGTTTTCTTCTGACCACTAATGTGAATTCCATATGTTGTTTAGGCCATTATTGGGAAAAGAAGCTTCGACTGAAAATAATATGAACGGAGGTAAGTGGTAATTATTGTTAACCTACTATTAAAACTGCCGTCGTCTGGCTTAGTTGCCAAACTTTTGGTGTTGAACTTTCTGAACTTGATTAAGAACGCAGTCCATGAATGCAGTCCTTCATACTGTACTTTGTAGAATGTTGAATCGTGTAGAAATTCTTTGTGTGTTTGATGTAGAACTAATCTGTACGACTGAAGGATGTTTTCTCTTTCATCACCAAGTACCGATTGACATAAAGATGAAACGCAGCGCTGGCTGAGAAATCTACCATTCCATTAAGATTATTAAAAATTATACAATATACTTTATTGTACTCAAGGTTCAGAACTATTGTTCCAGGATACCTACTCGTACGTGGTATTCTTCCATTACAGCTGGAGCACTTCCATCGGAAAACTCGTATATGAAAATCATATTAGCATATTTTGTATGAGCGAAGAGACGCGTTTCTTCAAGACAAAGAATTAAAAACGGAATTTCACATTTTTAAATTCAGATTCAACTGGAAAAATGTAGGCACAGTTTACAGTGTACTAATAACTCAATTCTAAAAAATAATTAAATCACAATTATGTAAAAAAAAAATGTGTTACTTGTTTATTATTAACAAGTAACACATGGGATCTATTTAAAAAAAAAAATAGGCTGTATTCAAATCAATTTTTAAGTGTACAATTGAAGTATTTCTAACCTAATTTTTCAATGATCTATATTACTGTATTAAATAAAACTGTTTTTAGTTTAAAATTCATAACATTTTTTTGTTAAATTTTGTTCCGGTTTATTGCAGTCAAAAAAATTGACTTCTCAGTTATCTATAGATATTTTTTTATACAAATTTTCTCTGAATTAAATTCACTATAAGTTTTAGTAATAAAATTTACGCAATTATTTAACAAAGTTATTTTATTTAAATCTAAAAATAAAAGTGAAGAATTTTTCTTCTTCACAAAAATTATAAAAGATACAGTTCTGGAACCTGTTTTGTTTGATTTTTCAGATCAATAAATATAAAAAGAGCTATGAAGTTTATTCCCTACACGAGGATAAACTTTTCAGTATGACCTCATTTCATCAGGGAATTGAAATTCGGGTGAAACTTTTTGCTTGTCGTAACTCGAGTATAATGCATTTTCGGACATATATTTGTATAAACTTTTTCCCTTATTTCAATCTCTATAATAATCAGTTCCCAAATTATTTCGCTTTCTTCCTGAATCATACTGTACATATATGTTAAATCTAGGAGAAATATATTCTTCTATTCCAAAGCTTTCCGGATTAAACTACCTGATTCTCATTTCTGTAACATTTTTTCCTTGTGATTTTTATTAATTCTTCTTTACTTTTATTTTTTTTTCAACCTCCGGAACCACAGTTAAGTATTACATCAAAGGATGAAGATGAATGATGTATAGCGTGTGTGAAAATGCCATGCCTGACCAGGACTCGAATCTGGGACATCCGGATGAAAGGCCGAGACGCTACACTCGCGCCACGGAGGTCGGCTATTCTTTATTAATTCTTCTTTATCAATATAAATGTAATGTTAACTTCAGATGTACCTATTTATATATTAAAGTTAAAAATTTAATCTTTCTGGGAAGAAAATAACGACAAAATTAATGCCAGTCGATAGAAAATCAGTTATTTATTCGAATAACAAAGAAAAAGAAAAAAATATATGATTGTATAAATTAACTCTAAGCTTTTTTTTAAAATTAAACTGGATTAACACAAATTATAATAATATATACGATTCAAAGGTATATAAAAATAAATAAGAATATAACTGGGCAAATCAAGTAACTTTGGAAAAAAATTAACGGGTTGACAACCAGTACCATCTGAATAAAACGTAAATAGAAATTTACTAAACGATTTGTGAAAAGTGTCATTTTTCTATGATTTAAAAAAGTGAACGATCAAAAATAGCAAAGAGCATTGCTCATAGAGTTTTTGAAATTTGATTAAAAGGAAAGAGAATGAGATAAATGAAATAAAGATAGGATGGATATAATAGTTAATAAGCCATACAAAGAAAGAGATAATCCTAATCAAAAGGACTATCGGAAGGATAATCCTTATCAGAAGGGTCAAACACTTCGTAGGAACTAAATGCAGAAGAAGGTCATGGTACGGAAAGAGTAAGAAATTCTGTAATGTTATACGTAAAAGAATTAAGACGCTAACTGAGAGAACTGGAGGAAATTCAGTTGATATCTAGTATCCATTTAAATATCTTGTGCGTCTGAGTTTACGAATAAGTAATTCAAAATAATAAAGGGTGTACATAAAGTTTAGGTATTCATATTACGTTTGCATATTGTATTTACACATTTTTAACTTTATTTAACAAGTTTCTTAGATAAATTCAAATAAAAAGAAACCTAGTTTTGAAGCTCTTGTTCCAAAACTCATTTTAACCGATTGTAAATCGTAAAATCTACAATTAAATTTTTTTAAATATGAAATAATTATTTATGATAGTTTTAAATTCTTATATGACTAACTTTTATATTTTTCACGTATTTATTTAATAAAGAGTTGATAACTGCACGATTATAACTCGTATAAAACGCACTAAGTTGGCTTCGTAAAAAAAATAAATACCAACAATTTATTATAAATAAATTTATTATTATAATAAAATGTTTTGTTATTATTAAGTTTAATATACATGATCGAGGAAAGGGATAAATGTTTCTAAATTTCTTCGGGCCAGCAAGTTTTATACTAGTTAAAGAAATTATTTAATTTTTTACTTAAATGAAATCGGGCAATATTGTGTGAACAATATACTAAACAGAATATTATAAGTGGTAACTATGATAATATTTCTTATATTAATGAAATTATACTTTATATTCTCGAGTTAAACTTTTTTATCACATAATCCATTATATATCTCTGTTAATTAACAAGGAAAGCAAATTTTCAATTATTAAGTAGTTTCTTTTTTCTTTTTTTTCTTTTTCATCGGATTAAAATGTTATTAAGTAGATTTTGTTAATTAGAAAATTATCGTATGCTAAATTTCGACATGATTCCTTCGTTAAATTTATATGTATAACTTTTCCTAAAAAAATCTTTCAAAGTAGCTGAGGTATAAATTGTTGACAAACAGATGCAGTAGAGTACCACAAAAAACATCTAAAATCGCCTCTGGCACTCTTTTCCTACAGGAGGTTGGCTCCTAATTTCAAGGCTTTCTCCCATTCTAGACGGAAAGAAAGCGCTCCACAGAAGATAAGCTTATAATCGCTCCATCCGGTTCCTGCCACCAAAAAATGCTTTGGATCAGAAGCAGTCTCAAAGTTCACATAAACCCTGAATGTTAGCCAGTTTTCTATCTATTAAGAAAGACTTAGCAGCAAAGGATAAGTCCGCATATTGCAATAGGTAAGAGGATACTGCACTCTCCGATATCCTTGCAACCTTTCGCTTCCGGAATGCAATATAGTGTTTAATAAACATAAGTACAGGTTGCAATAAATGCGATTAAGCGCATGACAGCATTCGGTAACAAAAGAGAGAAGACTGCGTGACGAATATTCTATTTTTAGGTAGTAGTTAAGAACCAGAAGCTGTTCGATGTGTTCTTTATGAACAGCGTACAAATTGACATTTATTTATAGTGTAAGCTAGTTCATTTTGTAAAAATTACATGTAAGTTAATAATTCTTGCATAAAGTGAACAGTTGATTTTGTGATTGTTATATTGTTATAATTTCTTGTTTTTTTTTGTTTTATATGGGCATCGACTGCTGTGGTCATTAGCCCTCGTCACATTTTAAAATTAATCAATAATCACCGTAAGGCTC
>JAAAKQ030144862.1:0-13131 GCA_010016005.3 Zanna intricata
GCTACAATTCATTCATCTCATCCTCTGAAGATATACCTTAACAGTGGTTCCAGAGGTTAAACAAAAAAAAAAAAAAAGTACTTGGTTGATAACTTTGCAGGTTGTGCATCTTTGTACTTTTTTTTAGTCAACCTTTTGTGGCCGCCCTTACCACAATTGAAGCAAAGCGCCGAGTAGTCAGAGCCCTTCACTTAGATGTATCCCAGCATTTAAAGCACATGGATTCTTCCTCCTGCCTGACAATGTGGCAGCTGACCCATCTGATTTGGTTCCTATCCACAGCATGGAGGTCACCTTTAGGGTATTAACAGAAGCTGGCCAGTCTCCCTGGGCATGCAAGATACTCTCTTGCATGTGTGAAGACACAGTCTCAGCAAACAAGTCCTTAACGTGAACAAAGGACTTTTTATCAGCCTTCCCTCTGCTTCTGATACAGATCTGTATTTTGTCATTCCTGCGTTTCCTTATGAACACCGCCTCCTTATCAGTGACCTCCTGCTTAACTGATCAGAGAAAGTTGATGAAGGACTTCCACATTAGACTTTATAATCAGAGTCTTAGGAACATTTTGCATGATGGACACCTTGGATTTGTTGAGCCTCTCTATGTCCAGCTCCTTGAAAAATCATGAACTTCCTGTCTTTTGTTAAATTTGAAAATAATAATAGTTATAAAAATAATAAAAATACGCTTTAGTTGGGGGTAAAGAAAAATCTATACCGTACGTAGATTACCAGGTATTCTACGAAGTGACAAACACTAAACCCTATCTTGTCAAATGGGACTTCAACATCTAAACTGACAGTATTCGACATTCTTTTGAGAGCTGCTTTTCAACCTCCCTACAGCCAGATCTTCCACCCCCCCCCCCTGCTATAAGTTTTAGACCACAAAATTCTGATGCAGTTTGGCCTCCATTGCATTGCCAGCAGTGAGTGTCATAAAGTCCTGACCCAACTTCACCCGACCTCCTCAATGAGTGGCTGAAATCAGGGAATTTTGGGTAAGGCCTTCTGCATTTAGGTATCCTTTATGCTCGTCACCAGGTCAATGACAAAAAGTATGTCCGCCTCATACAGTAATTGCTAACAAATTTTTCACGAGTTCTGACTTCTCGAAGCAATCTGCTGGCAAGCTCGTACAATAAGGCCCACACCTTGTCATCTTCCACCCCTTGTGAAATCATGTTTCTGTAAATTGTATATCACACCATTTTTATCACAAATGATGTGCAATATATCACAAAAATAAGTTAAAGAACCATTATGTATCTAGTAACAATTTACTATCTGAATTTCCAGTTTTGATAAAAATTTTTTACTCAGAGATTCAACATATTGATATTGATTGAGTAAACCAAGGAAATATAATGTTAAAACTGCTAACTAAACAAAATTAAAAATTTACCGCAGATGTTATTATAGTAATAAATAAACTGTAGTATTATTATTATTTACTTTAAATAATATTAATAATAAATTGGCTGTTCTTATAAATAATCTAATTTTATATATAAATTTATTAAATATTATTTCTGTATTATCTAGTTAATTTTTTGTGTGGTTTCAAAGAAATGCTTCATGGAAAGGAATCACCTTATAAAAATGCTTTCTTTGCACTTACAACAATGTGGTAAATGGGATCTGTAATGTACCATAATATGCAGTAACTTGAAATCTTTGACAGTTTGTCAAATACAAGTATTTTTACTGTAACGTAATCCTGCCAAATCCATGCTGCATTTATTACTGTATAGTAATAACTTTATTAATTGTTAAAAAGTAATTGTAGATATTTATACATTAATAACAAAAATAAAATTACAGTACTGTATTATTTTAATTTTGTCTTTCTTTTTATAATAGCATGAATTGAATGAATTAAAAAGTCAGAATGCTTCAAAGTGTACGAAAACAAATGTAGAGAGGCTTGCTACTGAGTTGCGAGCAGCTGCCAACTCAGCTGAACGATCATTAAGGTAATGTACTAAAATAGTTTTTAATTCTGAATTATAAAAGTTAAAATTCATGAAATACAATCTTTATTATTATTATTATTATTTTGAACTATTTAATTGTAATATAATAAAAAAAAAAATCATTCCTGTAAGTCTTTATTGATCAGTGTGAGCCAGTTGTATAAAACTATTTTCCCCCCAATGTGTGATTCTACAGATTTAGTGAAGTGCATGCAAATTATTTCCATGTTTTAAAACTAAATACGTGTTAAAAGATAAATAAAGTATATATGTGCATTTTATTCTCTCTTCTTTTTTTTTTATTAAAACAATATTATTAGAATATTTTAATGGGTGATTTGTAGTTTTTTTTTGTGTTTTTTTTTTTTTTTTTAGATAAATCACTTTTTAATGAAATAAGTAACGTAATAGTTATAATACAACTACAAAAATCATGTTAAGATCTAAATTTTGAAATAAAGTGCAGATTAGATGAATCATTTGACCATTTCGCCAAAGCAGTCTATTTTCAATTATTTACTACAGGCCAATTAATTTGCAAAGAATTCTTTATATTCAGTTTTTTTTTTTTCAGCCTCTGGGATCACCCATAAGATATGGCTTCAGAGGATGAGTAATTATGTAACATAGAAATTGCTGTACCCGACTGGGATTTTAACCCAGGATTTTGCATGTGAAAGGCTGAGATGCTACCACTCATCTATATAAGCCGGCCACTAAGGCCAGCTTATATTTAAGTTCATTACATTTCAAATTACCTTGCACCAGGATTAACATATCATTTTGATATACTTTCAAAAATGAATTTCTGATCTTCCTACAATAAATTATATATTTTGAACTCATAGAGAATGAACATTATGTGAGATAGTTGTATTATTAATAGTTTGATGGTATATTATACTTTGTAACCATTGAAAAGAGTACAATATAATGAAAAATTTTGCTAAATTTAACCAATATAAATAGTTCAACAAAGATCCAAAAGAAAGCAAAGTTACTTTCTCATAAAACTATCTACATTCTAAGCAGGGAAGGATGTTAATGAAATTAATCCAGTATCTTTTTGTTTTTTTTTTTGTAGTTTTTTATAACATGCTAATTGAGTTAAAATTTTCTTAAATTTATACATTAAAACTCATTTTTCTTTTTGCATATTTAAATCTAATATTATTATTCTCAATACAGATGCAAAGATGGCCTGAACAACAGTTGAATAGTAATTATTTAAATTAATTGATATTAGCTGCAAAATTAAACCCTTCTGTTCAGAATTAAAAATGCATTCAGGGAAAATTGAACTTTAAATTTTTCTTGTATTTAAAAAAAGAGGTGACAAATTTTAGCTATGTATTTGTTTGCATATGGCTTGACTGATCGAAATGAAACTTTTTATACATTAATTAGAATGTTTTCATTACTCAATAGAAACAAATAGTCAATAGAAATGAGTGAAAATAATTGTTATTTATCACTTCTGCTACTGCTACCATTTATGTGGTTGTGATATGTAAAACAGATGAAGTACAAGTCTAGGTAATTTTTTAGGTAGTACTGAAGTTCTTGTTATGGGCAAAATTAAGATGTTATTTATAGAGTTGTGTGATAATATATAATCTTTAGAGGATTTGCCATATTGTGTTTCACTCTTTGAAGAAAATAGCCGAAATCCATTCACTCTTCACTTTAACCAGTATATTTAAAACATTGTGTACATCTAAAATGTTTTGCTCAGATAAACTCTGTTTATTTTATTAAACAAGTAAAGTTTTCTATCAAGTAGTTTATAATTTATAACACTTTTTCTTTCTTGAAGTTTACTATAATTTGCTTCATATTTGCATGAAACAGAAAGATGTGAAAAAAGGGTGCTCAGTAAGTACCAACAAAATTCATGTTGTATTTAATACTTCTTTTTAAAAATACTAATAAATTATTTATAAATTTTCATTTTTAATAGGCAATTATTAGGTGGTGTTGATAATTTAAGACTTATTGCTTCAACTTTAGAAAATAAGAATCAAATTGAAGAGGATCCATCTGATTTCCTAGATTCAGATTCTGTAAATGAACCTGGACCTGCTCTATAAATGTGATTTAATAATTTTTTATGCAATGTAAGTAGATAAATTGGTTTATTATTTTATAATCCGAGTGAAATAATTAAATTTTAATATGCAGTAACGTTAAATATTATTTTTTTCATGCAACACAGATATTTAAACTTCTTTGAACAATATACAGTTACCTTTTCCATTAATAACTTAGTACAACAATCTACATGCATTGTCCCTTTGTCATCCACATTTCAATAATCAGTCACTGTGGTTTTTAACAACATTCTACACACTAAAATAAAGTTTCTTAAATTTGTTTAGTGTAGTAGATGTATCTTGTACTATCTTCCACTATTTAATATACTCAACCGAAGTATGTTTGTAAAATTTACTTACAGTATTTAGTGTACTATTATGTTCAATTTCATGCGTATGCATTTTTTAAACGAACCATTCAGGATCCCATTTACTTATGATATGAGGTTTTTCTATATCGTATCTTAACTTATTATTCTCTGTAAATGTCTGTATTGAAGCTGTAAAATACAGAATGGCATACAAGTAGACCCTTGTGTGTATGTCAATTTTTTGAGTCTGATACAGTGAGGTGGTTTGTACGAGGGAGTCAGTATGTGTACTCACAAACCCCATGTTCAACCCATTTTTATTTAGTGTCTGGTAATGGTATCCATTGAGAATCTGAACTATATGAAGTTTTATCAAAAGCATGGTGATATGTAAAATGAAACAGTTCATAAGATTCAGCAGTCACTGATCAGCAATGTTGTCATGACATAAATTAAACTATGGTATTGCCAGTATAAAAATTACTAAATGTCAGTTGTCAGTGACCTGCTTATTGGTGGTAGTCCTGTTTTCTTTCTTTTAACTATTACATTTTACAGCAGAAGTAAATTTTAGCAAATAATGTTATCAAGAGGTCTGTCTTCATGATGGGTCAGTGCAAGAGAACCACATCATGAGATGATGTGGAAATCATGCAAGCGGCAATTACATCATGATGATTTCCCTACCCACTCTTCATACCAAATCCAGAATTGGCCAAACACAAAATTCACTAGGTGACTAGGATTCTTACTCTCTAAAAACTCCTTGTGATATCTGATAGTGCCCCAAATTGAAAATGTTGCTGAAACCAAAACCATCCCAGTTTTTAAGTGAAGAGAACATAAAGAAGAATGTGAACTGAGCTGATACTCATACCAGAAGAAGACTCCAAAAGTGTTTCAAGCAGTGCAAGAACTGCTAGATTAAATTGTGAAATCATAAGGAGACTGCTTTAAAAGAGATTTGTACTGGAAACCAGCTGGTAAGCTACTTACACCACTATTTGTGTATGTACAAAATGATTTTAACATATAAATTTTTGTGGAAGCTTGTCAGTTTTTTCAAACTAATCTTGAATTCAGTTGCCACCAATAGTTGACTTTTTCATCATTTTATGATAATCATTAAAAAAAATTTGTTGACAGTTGCAAGGTTTTAATAATAAATAATGATAATCTGAAGAGGGTTCAAATATAAATAACAATAATTTCATTGCTGTAATTTATTTATTGAGTACAGCCAGGTAATTTATTTACTATATTTTAATTTATTCTCTTATCATGGCAGTGTCTTGTGCAGCTGCTTGAAACTTCTTGATCCCAAGGAAGGAAAAAAAATTTAGTTTCACATTATCAGTTCTTGACATCAATGACATCATTGGAGTTGAATTGTTTTCTCTTTTAAAAATGACTTAAGCTGACAAATAATTTCCCATTGTTACTAAAAATGGAATATGATAGCCCACAAGAACTTCACAGAATTTCCATAGTTACTGCAGCAATATGAAGATTAGCATTGTCCTGGGAGAAACAAACAAAAACCTGGGTAAATGTGCGGTTGGAACAAATTGCAGATTTTACCTTATTTTTACCAGATATTTTACCTTATTGTAGCATATTGTTGAATAGTAATATAGTATAATAATAGCAACAGTAATAATCTTTTGTTGACATAGAAAGTCAAAGTAGAGCATTCCCTGTAAAAACGATTGCTGTTTTTTATCTGGTGAAAATATGGTTTTTGCTTTCTTTGGTAAACGTGAGCTGTCATTATACACTACTCATTTTAACTCTGGGATGGAACAGTTCATTCTAGTTTATTATAGTCCAAGAATTTGACTCCTTTTTATGTCTCTATTGTGTGATTGCAATTAATTTTCTTTTTTTAGGTTTAAATTACAGAGTGTTCTAATTTGAATTGAACTCTTGCTATTGTTTCTACTCTGTTAATTGATATTTATATTTAAAACGTTTTTGAAAATTTTTCTACTAGTGATTTTCTAATTTTATTGATTAATTACTTAGGCCTTTTTGTCTTCATTAACTTGTTCTAAGGCTAAAAAGGTTCTTGGCTAAGAAGTATACACTTAATTTTCAATCCTCTCTCAACCCTCTGATTGCTTTTCATCATTCATTTATTCATACACTGTGGACTGGACAGAAAGAAAAAACTACTCATTCCCAAACTAATTTTTAGATCTTATATAATGAAGTGAATTCATAATGGAGTGAATTCTTCGTTTAAAATCAATTTAATAAATAATTCACTCGCAATGATCATATACTGCTTGCCAAGACATGCAGATTTTAAATGATCGGCAGTAAAAAAAAAAGCAGCTAACATTACTAGCAAGTTCAAACATACAAGTATTAATCTAGTGAATCACACCTGTCTTGTACTCATTAAAAGGATAGAGCAAGAAAAATTCTGTCTATATTTGAATATTCCTATCAGTAATAAAAAATGCTTCTGTAAATGTTTTTTATTTTGAAATTACTCTCTTTACAATGAGCAGTAAGCCAATTAGTTATTTTTTCTAATGGTCCACCAGTTTAGTTTTAAAGCTGTGCGTTTTTTCTTATATTCTTTTGTTTATTTAGTTTTATGGTTTTTCTATGTAATAAATTTCCTGAGACAATTTCACCTTGATTTTTCAAGAAAAATTTCTTTTAATTTAAGGTTATTTTAAATAATAAAATTAATACCATTCTAAAAATGAGATCTTATTTACTCATTTATTTTTTTTTTTCAGAAATATTTTGGATGTTTGACTGGAAAGTCAAATTGGAAAGATTTTGTAGTTATATTATGAAATACATCAAATTTCTCTTTATGAGTTGTATTTTAGGAATATTGAAAAATAATTACTGACTGAATTGAATTTTATCTATGATTAGATCATTTTGTTCTTTCATATGTGTACATTATAATTATCAAGATTTTTCAGTGATAAGGATGTATCCAAGCGAGTAAAACCTTTTTGTTATTTTGTTGAATTTTTTTTTAACAATGTAGTAATGTAAATAATTAGTATGAATAAAATACTGTTTTTAAATTAATTTTTTTTTTTGTTCAATGTTTCAGTTTTAATGATTGTAATTAATTCATATTTTTAGATAATTATTATTATTTATGTGATTTATAATTATATACATTTCAGTAAGTTATAATATTTTTCTGTATATACTGGAGAGAAGGATTTAATTTATTGATTACAGTGTACCAAATCTTGTTATTTGATTGTAAGTTACTAATTAGTATTATTATTTTTACTTATTAATGATCTGTAATGATAAGTTATTATTACCTTTATGAGCTTTCTACTATTCTATATATAAAAGTAAATGAAACAAATTTTGGTAACCAAAAATTTAATTCTTGAATTTTGTATTTTATATTATATTAAAATTGTTTTGAATTTAACAATGTTTTATATGTCTGTGTTTACTTGATATTTGAAATTAATGGTGGTTTAATAACTTTTTTCTCATGTAAGGTTTTCTTCTTTTTTTTTATTGCACAAGGATTAATGTTTTAAGCAATGTTTTTTGTAGCTTAAATAGTATCATTTGAGTTAGAAAAGTATAATATTTTGTTATTAAATAACAAGTAGTTACTATGTTACTTCTACCTCTCTACCTTTATATATATATATATATATATATGTTGTCGATGGTAATGTATTGTTTACTATAACATCATAACCTGTTGATATAAGTTGAAAGCTTTATTTATAACCCATACATTTATATAAATCTTTCTCCTTAATAGATCAGATTTAGTGTAGTGGAGTTTTGTATTTATATTTTTCAATTGTCCTGTGCTTTTAGTAGTTTTTATATTATCCAGTGTAAAATTATTTACTCTGTATTGGTAACTTATAGATTGATCTTATACACCTATGAATTGTAATATTCTGTGTATATTTAATGTTTTAGAAAATTGTCTTTCCTTTTTTTACTTGTTTAAAATGATAACATTTTGTTGAAAATTGGTATTCTTAATTATTAACCAATTTATCTTTACACTTCAAGTTTAATTAAACAAGTTATAATTTATTTTGTCTAATGACAGCAGATGCCAAATACCTGCTGATACAGCAAAATACTCATGATAATCTGTAATGCACTTTTTTTCAATATGATTGTTGTTTTCATTTGATGGTTATGTAGTAAATCCATTAGCTATGCAATAAACATATGTTTACTTAAAAAAAAGCCCGTAGCAACTAACTTCTGTGTAATACTTTACAATTGATATACCATTCATTTTACTTACTGTTATTATCCACTTTGAAATGATCTTACACGCCTTGTATATAGTATGAGAAAATCATAACATAGGATAGATCAGTTGGTCAAGAGTAATAAATTATTATTTCATTCGGATAGTTTCATTATTGAATTATTTTCCCAAAGCATTCTGTTCTTTACATTGCTTTACTTTTTTGTAGGAAAAAATGACATTAATGTCATAACAAAAACGGTCTATAAAGTTTTAATGGTATGCTGTGATTTGTTCCAATTTTTTTTTTTTTTTTTTTTTTTTTGGGATTGAATGATGTATATGTTACTATTCACTTTGATAAGCTGCTTTATTGAATGGTTTATTTTCTACCTATAATAAAATGTTTTACTGTATGTTGTAAATAAGTCATAAATTTTGGTGTTATTTTTCTCCATTTTACAAAATATAAAGTAATCTATATATATATATATTTTTTTTCTCTTGTGTCTTTAAACAGAAGCAAAATCAGTGTTTTGTAACGATGTATTACTGAACTTTTATTCTACATTATCTTTATTGGTATTTTCCATTAAAAATATACTTACAAACAAATTTTTAATATTCATTCAACAAAGAATGGAAAAATAAGAAACAAGAGACAAACTTCAGAAGTATATAGTTGTCAACCGTGTAAGACAAAATTATATATAGAAAAATGTTTCCATGGATTATTTGATGTAATTCGATATTTCAGTGGAAAACAATTAAAACTTCTTTGTACTTCTCATTAATTTCAAAATACTGTGAAATCATTATATTACACTATCTATAATCAATACAGTAATATCCATGAGGAAGATGAAAATAGATTCATTCAGTAAGATAATTAAATTACTTATTATAATTATGAATATTTTTTAAAGCCGCAGAGTAGTTTTAAAATAATTTTATTTTCTTCTATTTAGCACTGTCTCATTTCATTTTATTTCTTTTCTATTCTGAGCACTTTCAGACAATCATCTGATTTATTTTATGAAGTTTTAAAAAAATAAAGAAGGTAGAATGCTCACAATATGTGTTTTAGTAATCGCTTAAAAAGTTTATTTAATTCTCATTGGTCTAATTTGTTCTGTTATTTATTTTTTAAAGTTCAATAAAACATCAATAACTTTTTCTGTTAAAACTTTTTTGTAATCTGAAGTTTAAATTTTTTTTTAGAAATTTATAGAAAATATTGATGGCTGGCTATTTCGGGTTTTGTATGCGTTAATTATAAGTTTTTAAAATATGATTATTTTTAAGTAACCCTTTAATATATTCATAACTAGTTATATGTTTCTCAACTTAGGGGTTGTGACCCTTACAAGGATCACGGTGAAATGAAAAAGGAGGTCTTGAAGTTAACTAAACATGAAAATAATGATATCATTTTATGAAGAAAAAAAAAATCATTTATTATAAACATTTTACTTAACATTTATTAGTACACAAGAAAATAAATAAATGAGATGGTTGCATTTGCTTTTCATTTAAAAGTTTCTTCATACGTGGATCTATGTTAGAAACAAATTAGATGATAACTGTAAACATCCTACTGACATGACATTTTGTTTTAATTATCCTATAATTTATTTTAATTACAATCATACATATAACACTATACGCACTGATACAAATTCATAATTTTAAATTATCCTT
The DNA here is from genome assembly GCA_010016005.3 of Zanna intricata. Lineage (NCBI taxonomy): Eukaryota > Metazoa > Arthropoda > Insecta > Hemiptera > Fulgoridae > Zanna > Zanna intricata. The sequence goes on from JAAAKQ030144862.1 coordinate 10,309, forward strand.
AATGATAATGATTCTCAAAGCACTTAATACATCATAAAGAAATTGTTGGTAAGTGGAAATATATTGTTTATATACAAAAGAAAATTGTTTTTAAGTGATAAAAGGCAATTCCTATATTTAGATTTTAGCACAACCTTGGATGAAAAACAATTTTCACTGAAGTAAGACCGGCAAGAAGGATTAATATTTTTAATACTTCTGAACTAAATTTTCATATTCACTTTGATAAGTAAATCAAAACATATCTAAATCTTCAGATGTGAATTGTAGTTGTTTCACTGCCAAACATCTCAATGAACTGGTGTGAATATCAGCTAGTAACTTAGCAGTTGCAATAACAGTTTCACTAAATGGATTCAGTACCCATCTCTAAATCATTTTTATATTCCAAGAAAATTTTAGCTCGCACAAATGCATGCTACCCATAGCTACCCAAACTGCAGTGAATAATAGTGTCTTCTTCATCCAAAATTTTCTCAATCAGAAGTGAGTGGAAACATATCAAAATTGTTGCTTTAAAGGCGAATAATCCAGATATCAAGATTCTTAATGAAAGCATGAACTTTGTGATTAATAAGATGTTCTTATCATGTCGTAAATTCACATTCAAGTTGTTTAAATGCTCATCAGGTAAGTAAGCCACCAGAAACATACAACCATTTTTCTGTAAAAACATTGATAATAGTGTTTATTTATCCTTGAAAAATATTATTAATTTGTCTCACAATTTCCAAAAATCAAATTTACAATTTCTCCTACAACAACCATCTAACTTCTGTATGAAGAAGAAGAGTTTTTTTTCTTTTTGCCCATTTCATCGCATACTTAAGCAAATAGCATGTTCTATAACGTTCAACTATTAATAACATTAAACATTTTGCAGATTTACAAAGAATTTTTTTTATATTTTCTGGCATATCTTTTATGGTAACAGCATGTCTGTGAAGGAAGCAATGCATCCTTTCCACTTGGTATATCACGATCTTTTAATTTTTTTATAAATCCATGTTCTTTCCTGTTATTGTCTTAACACCATCACTACATATTGCAATACATTTTGTTCAGTCTATGTTATAGTTTTTAGTAGCTTCATAAAAAAACATGAAAAAGATATTGTCATGTTGCATGATCAGGTATTGATTTGTAAAATAACATATTTTCTTTGATTGATCTGTCCTTATCGCATATATATCTCACAAAACATAAGAACTGATAAATTTTTGCTACATTCTGTTGATTTATCAAATTGAATACTAAAAAATTCATCTTAACCATTTTCTGAATTATCTGATTGGCAGCCATGTCATCTATTTGCCATGATACTGTGTCATTAGAAAGCAGAGTTTTTTTTTCAATTTTTTTGCTTCTCTACAGTGCTTAAAACATTGACCATTTCAATTGCAACAGACAGTATGAGGTTTTATGTGATTGTATGGTGTTTGGACATCTTAGTTATTCGTAATGCTATGCAAATAGATGCTTCAAGTGTACTTTTATCAGTATGACTTGATTTAAAAATAAAAACTTAGTTGATTTCTCAAAGTATATAATTTACTTTCAAAAATGTATAAAGTTTGTTTTTGTGATTTGAATGTTTAGTTTCCAAATGTCAGATTAGTTTTGATAGCTTCATGCCTTCATTGGAGAGGACTTGAAAGTAACAGTGCACTGTGGCTTTTCATTCAAGAGGTAAATCCATAATTTAAATAACTGTTATTATACAGTATAGTATTTTTACCATTATATTTTCTGGATGTAGATGGCTCACTTTGTTTTTTCACAAATTTATCCTTTTTGCATAAGAATCTTATTGGAAAAAACCAGTTACGTTGTTTAATTACACACTAAAAAGCCAAAACTTCAATTATTTTTAATATAACTACCCATTTAAAAACTTAACGGCACCAGAACACACTTCACATTTGAAAACTAAACTGACATTCTGCAATCCTTTACACCTCTTTTATACTGCTAAGACATGACATATTCAAATATATCACATATGTTTTCGAACATATCCTCTCGCATTCAATATTATGCAAGTAGACCAAACTACAAGGACATGTACACATTAAGTTTGAACCTGTAAATTGCTTATGTTTGTATACTTCATACATCCATGTTCACACCTGTCGCTATCAACAAAGCTAAATAGTTTTAACTAGGTTTACATTTGGTTGGGGTTGGGGGTGTAAAATATTCATTATATACCTTTTTGGGGGTCGTGAAATTAAAGATTGAGAATCACTGCATTAATTATATGATAGTTTTATGTTCTGCATTACTTAACATCTTTTTTAACCATTTTTTCCAGTACTCACAGAAGGCACATCAGAAAAAATGTATGTGTAAGCTAGAAAGGATTTTTTTTTTATCATACCTTCATTTCTTTAGCTGAACTATTTTCTGACCAATTCTTTGTTTAGAATCCCGCAAGACCCAGTAAAGTTAGCTTACTACCAATTTTTGTATGTAAAACTGTGGAAATTAAAAAAAACAGTTGTTCATGAAGTCTTGATTGTTTATGTATGACTTTTTCTTTTTTAATCTTTATCATTCCATGTAGTAAGTCTACATTTGTACTGCAGACTACATGTGAAATTGACATAATATTTTATTTTCTTCATATTCTAATCTATATACTAGATTAAGACTATAAACAGTTTTTTATGCCTTCTTACTAGAAGCATGATGTGTGTGTGTGTGTGTGTGTGTGTGTGTGTGCTAGACAAATACGAGGGTGGTTTGAAAAGTTTCCGACCTAACAAAGATACAAGACATTTTTTTAGAAATTTTTTATTTATTTTTCAACATAGTCTCCTT
>JAAAKQ030144873.1:0-13130 GCA_010016005.3 Zanna intricata
TTAATTAAATTCAATTAAATTTAATAAAAGATTACACAATATGTGTTATAACAGACTTGTAATTAATAACTTTACAACATTAGCTTGTTGTTGTTGTCGTCTTTCATCTAACATTTCAAATTAAAAAAAAAGTTTGTAATATCGTTTGATTTGATTTTCTTTTTAAATCCATTATTATTTCAGGATTTATAAAGGAAATTAATGAAATAATTCTTTCTTCAATAAACCGGATATTTTTTTTTTAATATTAAGCATCTTTAGGTCCCGGATTCGAATCCCGGTCAGGCATGGCATTTTTCACACATGCTACAATTCATTCATCTCATCCTTTGATGATATACTTTAACGATGGTTCCGGAGCTTAAAAAAAAAAAAAAAAAAAAAAAAAAAAAAAAAAATTAAGCATCTTTAATACTTCTAAAATTAGAGAAAATATTAAAATGTTCACTGGATTTTTTACATTTCTAGTTTTTGAAATTATCTTAAAAGCAAATAAAATAAAAAACAACTGCAATTATTCATTACTTTACTTTGTACGAATCCAAAACTAAAAAAAGATATTACCAATTTCTACTTTTTAATGGTATATTATTGAAATACAATTTTATTATTTTTATTTTCCCGAGAACAAATATATAGTTATTTAACATTTTTGTTGTAGAAGTTTTAGCGAATATCACGATATTTCATTAACAAATTTAACAAAAAAAACTAAAAAAAAAAAAACAATGGAAAATTAGAGAAGGAACACACACATAAATATATATATATGTATTTATATATTCAGAGGGTGGATACAGGATTACACGGCAATCTCTACGGAGACTGACGTGCAAGTTGGAATCACTCTGCGAATATATATATATATCTTGGCATTTATGTATGTATAAATCGGGTGATCGTTTAAAAAAGTTACCACATTTATTATTCAACAGCTATCAGTCTCATCCCAATGTATTTCTGTTTGCAGGCATGAATGAAAGGGGGAACCTTTTTAAAATTATCTTCAAAGGGTTGGAACCCACCCACTCCGCTACACCTCTCTCTTACTCTCTTTTTCTGTTTAGCCTCCGGAACTACCGTAAGTATTATTTCGGAGGATGAATGAGGATGATATGTATGAATGTGAATGAAGCGTAGTCTTGCACAATCTCAGGTCGACCACGCCTGAGACATGTGGTTAATTGAAACCCAACCACCAAAGAACACTGGTATCCACGATCTAGTATTCAAATCCGTATAAAAATAACTACCTATACTAGGATCTCCGCTACACCTACCACAACTAAAAAATCTTAAATGACAATGGAAATATTTAATTATGTAATTGACCATCCAAAAAAAATAATGAATTTTGGTAAAAAGAAAATTAAAATCCGTCCACCCCTTCACTCGATAAGTGTGGAAAACCATTTGATGGTAGTACTTTATTTAAATTTCAGTCCAACAAAAATCACTATAAAATTACATGCTATTACTTCTTAAACCATTTAGAATAATTCTAATCTGTGGATTAAAACTGTGAAAATTATTTTTTAAATTACAATCACAAAATTTTGCCCTTAATGTTTTCTAAATTTCAAGGGTTGAAAACATATTTTTTTTAAATGCGACGATGTAGCTTGTGACAACCATTGGAAGGCCTTTTGAATGACTAGTAATTTGGTACAAATATAATAAAAATTGGTTCACTGGTATTGAAGTTATGATTAAAAATGTGGTTCTTTAAGGTTACGTTGGGATGCAGTGTTACTGATGCAAAGATTAAGTCTAAAATCGTCTGCTCTTGTTAAAAATAACAGTTTTACGTTTCTCCAACTTCGAACAAACGTAACAGTAAACACAGCATTGTAACATCAGTTAAGACATACGAAAACCCAATAATAAGGTACCTACTGCTTTTTACTCGGCAAGATATCGAGAAATTGATCACGTTGTTAAAACAAGTTCTAATTTTCTGCCAAATATATCTTTATATACATAGATCGTTGTTAGTATGATAAATTTTTGCATATTGTTTTCTTTCACATTGTATGTAATTGTTGGCAAAAAGTATTTATTGTATTTATTTTATCATCATGTTTTATTTAAATTGTTGTGTTCTTTAGTTAAAATTGACAAATTAAAATTGGTTTATGTTATTGTTCTACTATTTGGCCTTTCATTTTTTGTCATTAGTAAAATAGTCTCGCTGAAATGATTTACCATCTGGAAGAAAGAGCTAAAGTAATTTTTTCAAACGGAAAACAAAATAAACATGAAAACTTTATGAGTTTGCGTAACTGGTGGGCGGATTGGTGGAGAGAAAGCACAGCGCAGATAAGTCAAAACTGGCGCTCTCGCTCATTTCCATTCAGTGTAGCTCACGATTTAGACGTGATAAGAAGGTGATTCGAGAATTTGTGTTTAAATTTTGTCGAGATAGATTGATTTAAGTAATAATAAGTGTAGTTTGGACAATATTTATGTATAAAAAGTAAACATGTAAAAAAGTATAAAAGTCCAATATGTCAGCCTCAGCCCGCGAAAACGCCAGCCGGAAATATAAATTACGCACATCGTTGGAAAGGGAGGTAATGGACCACGCACACGTACCCCCATGTCAGGTACCGAGCGAGCGAGACAGTTTCAAGAGCATCGCAAAGCTGGCACGACGCACTTAGTGAACGACGCCGACACGACAAAATTAACACAAGATTTGAATTAAATAGAAAACACCGTTTTTAGTCTTTAGATTATTTTTTTATTGAATCATAAAGTACATAGGATAGGGTTATTTATGGAATAACACATCGAGCAAATGGCCTCCACGGCTTTGCTGGCACTCTTTCGTCGAAATTTTTCATGACATTTTTGCATAATATTGGCTGAATTTCGTTTAATTTTCTCTTTCAGTGCACGGGTGGTTGTGAGCTTGTTGATGTAGACTTTTGACTTCAAATAACCCCATAAGAAGAAATCTAATGAAGTTAAATCACACGATCTCGGAGTCCAATTCTGATCACCGAAACGGGAGAGTACACGATCAGGAAATGTCCCGTGCAGTAATTGAATTGTTTCAATTGAACAATTGAATTGTTTCATTCAATTGTTTGAATGGCTTTATGGCATGTGGCACCGACTTGTTGAAACCACATATTGGCCACATCAATAGCATCCAATTTCGGCAGAAAGAACTGTGTTATCATGTCGCGAGCACCAGTAACAGTTACTGCTTGACCAGCCCCACTTTCAAAAAAGTATGGTCCAATGATACCTCTAGCCCAAAATCCGCACCAAACAGTGACACGTTGTGGGTGTATCTGTTGTTCGACAATCACATAGGGGTTCTCCGAACCCCAAACACGGCAATTTTGGCAATTAACAAAGCCGTTAAGGTGAAAATGTGCTTCATCGCTTAGGATGATTTCCCTCGAAAAATCAGCATACACTTGTTGATGTTCAATAATCCATTCCACGAACTCTCTTCGCTGTCCAAGGTCATTAGGCATCAGTTGTTGTGTTAATTGAATTTTTTAAGCCTGGATACAAAGATCTTTTGTGAGTATATGCTGTAGAGAGCTTCTTGAAATTTGCAATTCTTGTCCACGACGCCGAATTGATGTTCCTGGGTTTTCACCAACACTCTCACGCACTGCTTCAATATTATCATTTGAACGGCTTGTTTTTGGACGACCGGTGTGTTTAGCGTCTCCAACTGATCCAGTCTCCTTGAATTTTTCAATTAATCTTTTCACAGTTGACAAGGTTACAACACTATTTTGTACGAAATTTACGAACTGCGGCCGCCAAACTTTCATTATTTTTGAAATATTGTTCAATAATGAAAACACATTATTGTATCGTATATAACGCTCCATTTTTACTAACCCTAAACTTTCAGCTGTCAAACTGTCCTTTTTTCAGGGTTGCCAACAATTTACTGCAAAAATGGTGGCAAATTCAAATCTTGCGTTAATTTTGCACCCTATATTATATTTACCTCCTGATTTAAATTTCACTAACTTTATTTTGGCTTCATTTTATTTTTAGAACAGAAAAAATTTCTGTTCTAAGAAGTTATAACTAGAAACTGAAGCGTTTCTGGACTCACTTTTTTTCTATTTTAATTTTTAAAATTATATAATTTTTTTTATATTTTTCTCACTCGTAGAGCAAGTCCTCATATTCTCTCTCTCTCCCACACACACACACACACACACACACACAACACACACAGGGAGAGAGATAGAGAGAAATTGAGGGGGGAGAACTAATATCATATACGTATTATACTTTGAGGATAAGTTTATCAGTGAATGAAATGTACTATTTTTTCTCCGCGGATAAACATTCAAGGACCACACAAATATCATTTCATGTAGATTCTTTCTTTTTTCCAAAAATTCTTCAGTCTTTCCTCAGTCCATTCTTCTCCTCTGCTGAGTTTTTCGTTTCAACTACAGGAACTTGAAATCCAAAATTTTCTTTTTGTATTATTTTTTATTAGATTGTCATTTTCTTTAATTTTGAACTATATGAGCTTTTATCTGTCTTTTATCTGTTTAACATAACTATTTTCACCTTTATAATTTCAGAGTTTATTGAAGATCTATTTGTTTACTCTTGACTGGTCCATTCGGACCATAAGTCCATAGAAGTTTAGCCGTTGTTTTCTTATTGTTACTTCCAGGTCTTCAATTTTATAGTATATCTCTTTATTTGAACTCGGTCTGTGACCTTTTCTTCTTTCTGGACCATAAATTCTTGTAAAAATTTTTTTTATTTTGATTAAATCCTCTATTCCAGTTATTTTTGTACTTTCCATTTCGTACAAGAAGACTGGTCTTACAACTATACTACAGTGCCTTGGATTTTTGATTTATAGAAGTTCTTTTCTTTTGTAAATACTTTTTGTGTTAAAGTTTTGCTATTCTAATTATTTTTTCGTCTCAATCACTAATTTGTTTTATTTCTACTAATCATTTCTCCAAGATATAAAAAATGGTTCGTGATCATAATTTTGCCATGCATACATTTTTCTACAAACATTGCATACATTGTTTCTATCGTCTTTTGTCAATATTTTTTTTACTTTTCATCATTTCTCTCTTTTAAAAGGAGATGTGCAAGCCTATTTTTTTCATCTACTTCTTTTAATTGGTTGAAATGGTTGATCATCTTTTGTTCTGATTCTGCAAAGATGCTAAGTTGGCGCCAAAAGCTAGCCGTTCTGATTCAATCTTGTTAGATTGACTCTTGATTGATTGATTGATTGAATATTGTACAATTCTATTCATTCTTGACGTTCTGATTCTTTGTTCTTATTTTTTCACTTGCTTCATTATTTTTTACGCATTTCACTGAGCAACTTGGCTTTAGATATAGAATTAGTTAAAATGAGTTTAATTAAATTTATGGTTTTTTTGTCAACTTTGTATTATTTTAATTTGTCAAATAAGGTTTCTCTATGTACTGAATCGTATGCCTTTTGGAAATCAATGAATGAAATATTGATTATCAATAAATTTTAATACTTACAATAAGAACTACGCCAATATAATAGAAATAATTGCACTTACCTGCAAAAAAAAAAACACAAAAAAGCAATCAGTTTCCATAAATATATAATTAATATATAACAATAACATAAGTAACAAATGTTATTTATACATATTGTTTGTCTAAGTAACATACAAAATAAATTGCAGAATGTTTATGTTTTTAAAGAATCTGTGGTGTTTTTTTTTTTTGTTCAAATGTCTAAGATTTATAGTGGATATACTGATGACTTGTAACAATAAAACAAAAATTAACTTTAAAAATTCTTTATCAAAGTTTTAATCAGTTTTTAATTATAAATTTTAGTTGAATTCAATTTGATAAGTAAAAGAAAAAAGTTGCGTTGTTAATAAAAAGTGATAAGATTGTTTTGATGATAAATTCTGAGGACAATCTTTGCTATAAAATCAATAATTATGAAAAATGTTGGAATTCCACCCAAAAATAAAATGCATAAAGAGATAATATGCTACGATATATTACTGTAGAAGTTATCAGAGGAATAATTTCGCCTCAAACTGTTCGGATTTGCTTGAAGATGAATTGTTAATAAGTGATAATGGAATAAAATTCTGCTATCAGATTAACATTTAATGTAACATTCTAATTCATTCTGAAGAAAAACTTTTCTAATTCATGGCTCTGCTCTAAATTCAGCCTTTAAAAATAAAATCGGAAAAAACACTGGGACTGCTTACTGCGTCAAAAACCATTAAAAAATATCTGTATAAAATTCTACTTTAAACTTCTATTATTGGTAAAATGTTAACATTTTATTTTTTTTAAAGTATCATTATAAAAGGAAATTATTATATAAATACTTTCAACATACTATTAAAAATGTAGTATACGTTTCTTCAAAAATTATATACCCACCTCAAAGTTTTAAAGTTACGAGAATATAAACGATAAAAATCGATAAACGAACGATAAAGCTGAATATAAACGAAGAATTTGATTCTACACCCAGAATAACATGCAAACTTTATGTTTGAAACTTTTTTTTTTTTTTAATCAGAAATACGTTTTATCTCTCCTTATTTATTTCTAAAATTTAGTTAAATATTTATTTTATAAAAAAAATTCAGTAATAAATAATATTAATTTTTCATCCATAGGGTTTAACCTACAAAGAAAACTTTAATTTTATAATAGCTTAATTTAATCTCAGGAAATAAATAAAATAAATTTTATTAAAATAAGTCATAAGATTCAACGTGAGACGAGACTTAAAATAATCAGCGATTAATACCAGATATTGTTTTACATAATAAAAATATGCTTACAAAAAATATATTCTTAAAGTGACCTATGTGTATACGATCGTAAGAACCTCATGGATACTATTGTACATTGTAATTTCGTTTTTCTGGCGATGAGAAAATATTACTATCAGAAGAACTAAACTTTGACGGTAAAATCTTTTAAAAAACAAATTTTAATATTTGCTTGGGACATTATCATACATTTCGTCATATAGTTTGATTAACGGAATAAAGTATCTACATCTCACTCTTTCTTCAACAAATCTTAGACGTTTCCTTCTCTAGGAAAACCCAAGATAGGCCACCAAAAATTCGGCTATATCTTTCTGTAGAAATCGCAAATACTCTTTAAAGATACATTTTTCTACCGGATTTCTCCATGACCAAATCTATTTAAGTTTCCATCTGACTACACTTTTCTTCTATTCACACAATTTCCACCGTATTCTTTACCTATCCGTTCGACATGAGTCACCAAATCAGCTTAAATTTATTTTTTAACTACCTCTTTCAGAAAACAACACTCTGACCTTTATATTTCTAGTTTTATTCCTTTTTTTAAACCTTGGAACCACAGTTAAGTATTACATCAGAGGATGAAGATGAATGATGTGTAGCGTGTGTGAAAATGCCATGCCGATCGGGATTCAAACCCGGGTCCTCCGGATGAAAGGCCGAGTCGCTACCACTCGCGCCTCGGAGGCCTGCAGTTTTCTTCCTTAAGGTTTTCTTAATCGTATTTTAAAATTTCATCAATAATCCTTGTAATTTACTTTTTTCTTTATTATTTACAATCGCGTTCGATGTAAACCCCAGAGGTTTAGCCAGCTTAGAGGAAGTAGCCAGCTGTTTAAACTTTAAATGGACTTTCACGTCCATAGAAACACTTTTATATTTGTCAGAACGTTTTGAATCCTAGCTACTAGTTCCGTATATATTACTCTATCTTCTACTAGCCCTATTCTAATACATGTGAATTCCTTAAACCAGTAAATTTCCCAGTCTAATTCCATTCTCACACGGTTTAAGTTGTTTTAACGTGTTTTGCATAATTATCTTGCTGTATGTTAATGATTCTATTTTCTCTTAATTGCTTAATCTTATTTATTGAATTATCTTTGAATATCCTTCTTCTCCTGCGTAATTACGTTACGTATGTATATTAATATAAGGAAATAACATACATGATTATGCTTCATTATTAAATTTTTGTTGTTTCAATATTTATGTATACAAAATTTGTCAACGATAACATACTTCCTTGACACCATTTCATATTTCTAATTGTAATTTTACTTAGTTCTAGCTTGTATCATACATTTCTTTGATAATATCAATGATTTTCTTTTCTATTTTAATTCTTTCTAATACTTTTTTAACAACTAACGCTTGTTTGATATAAAGAAATAATTTCTGATATTTCCATTTCTTTTCATTGATTATTATATATTTGTTATTTAAAAATAATAAATATTTTAGAATTATCTACAATTTCATTAAAAATATATTATGGATCATTAATATTCTTTTGGATCATTAGACATATTGTTTTTTATTCGTTAATAATTAAAAATATTATTATACGCACAAATTTTATATGCAATAAATCTTTAGAATTGTAGCAACTGTAAGTTTAGCTTTCATTTTTACCAACGATAGCTTCAGTTTTTAATACAATACTCAGAAAAGCTTGAAGTGATATACTAAGCCAAGAATTACAAGTTACTAAAGTAATTGCTGATTTATTAATTACTAAAGTGATTATAAGAATATTATAATCACAAGCAATCAAAGTCGAAATATTTTAACGTCAATTACCAAGATTTCAATTCGGTTTAGATCCATAAAAATAAAAAATATACAGAAAGCTTTTTTTATCTTCTACTTTTTATTCTTCATAAGTTTATACTTCATAGCTGCCCTAGCGCACAGGTTTGAGCTATTTAGCTCAAGATCAGGTCGGTATGTTTTACGGTGAGCGATTGCAATCAAAACATAGGGCTAAACGATTTAATTTCCGGATAACGAAGATCCGGTGGATCAAGAATGTAGCCGATGCCTTAAACAGTTAGTGCTCGACCACACCGTTTGAATTGTGAAAATCGGATGAGTGGTTGCCGATATATAACGGTAGCACCTCATCGCATCTCATCCTCAATTTCCTAACAGCGCCCCAGGGGCATTTGAATACATTATAATACGACAGGTACCAATAGGAGCGGATGGGATATTACTAACAAGGATCGAAAAAATTTTTCAGAGCGCTAGGACCGATCATTTTTGAGATATTTGCGATTTTCGTCTGAAAATTCGGATCCGGTTAAGAAGTACTAAATTTTCCCAAAACTTCGGTCGTTAGTGTACAGAATTTCTAGTAGCAACTGTATACCCTAATATATATCTCGTTTATAAAACTAATAGTGAGTTATCATGTAACTCCGGTTGCAGTCGGTTTTAATGGTAGGCAGAGCCCTACGTTTTGATAGAATTATGTGTTTGAAACGTGAATTTTAGATCCAAATTTACAAAGGCTAAGAGGTTATCTTACACTTAGAAAATTTGCATGTAAACGAGACTGCATAAGTTCAAGGGGCATCTTAGCGACTTGAAAATGTTGCTAAAATGTGTTGTCATCAGGAGCAAACCTTTATGCAAAATTTCAGAGCGAATGGATAAGCAGAAGTGCTTTAAAATTCGACTGAAAGCTTCGGTACCATGAATCTGACATACATAATCCAAGAGCGAGTTAGTATATACATATAAAATAAAAAAAATAATAATTATTAGATAAATAAATTTTTAAGTATATTCTTCTGAAGTGATTGTCAATTATTATTTAAAAAGAAATAAAATCTTAATGAAGTAAAAGTAAAGCTGCAAAAGTATTGAATGACCTTTTCAGTACAGGTCAAGGATTGACTGATAAAAGTATAATTTTATACAAGTAATAAAAAAAATTGCTTTCATTGCTTATTTGAAATAAGTGTCAAAGCTATTTTAATTTTAATATCTCTTTAAGAGATGAAGAAATATACAACAAAAAAATAATAATTTCTTTTAATAGTAAAAGTTAAAAGAGTTAGAGCCAAAAAATATAAACATAATATATATTTTTTAGGAATAGGGAAAAATTTTTAGAAACATCTTTTAAAATTTTCATAATTAGGTTAGGTTCAACAAATTTGCTTAAGTAAAGTTTTCTTTAAATCTAAAAACCCCTTCAATAAAGGAGGTCTGGGGTTCGAATCCCGGTCAGGCATGGCATTTTTAACACGCGCTACAATTCATTCATCTCATCCTCTAAAGATATACCTTAACGGTGTTTCCGGAGGTAAAAAAAAAAAAAAAAAATAAAGGTTAAAATAAGAAAAAAGAAACGTTTAAAAAAACTTTCTGCATTCTAGATCAGGGGTGTAAATTAAAAAAAAAAAATTATACACATTTCAAAGCTCAATATATGAAGTATAACGTTTTTAATAACGTTTAGATTAACAGGTGATAAGGGAGAAAAAGAACAGAAAACATATATTTCTAATGTAATTCTAAGTGGGCGTTTATTTAAAAAAAGAAAGAAGGAAGAAACTGTATTATTTATGTATGTATGCATTGTATGTAAGAAATTTGTTTTAATCAAATTTTCTCTAAAATTCCTCTGAAGAAAATCCAGACTTCTTTTTTCGCAATATCCCCACCTCTTAAACGACGTTTGAAAAAAAATCTAATATGAGCAATTCCCCATGCATGGAATAAAATACTTGAGCCAAATATGAAGAAAATCAGTTAAGTCAATTCTGAAATATAAGGCCAAAAGTACTGCGATACTCATAAGTACGCACATAAATACATATATTGTTATAGTCTAGATGAAATAGTTTGATTTTAAAACATAAAGATTTAAAAAAAAAACTTACATCCAAATTTTATATGATCACTATACTTTTCCCTTTAATTTAGTTATTCTAGCTGTATTTGTTGAGAAAGTAAAAATACTAGTATATCTTATTGTAAAATAATAAATCTCGCAAGACTTGCGTCTAATAGTTAACGAGTACTAAAATATCCCATCGGTACAACCCTAGATGCAACTGCGAATTAGATAGCGGCATTTATTTTTAGAGAGAAGTGAAATTTTATTTGCGACTCATAAGCTGAAAGGTTCAAGCTATATGGAGCATAAATAAGGTTAGATAAGATATATGTATAAGCGGTTGCTTTAGTGTGGGCGAAGTCATAAAAAAACAGCCCGCAATAATTCTCTCTTAGGAGGTATCAATTTTTTACACATCATTTCCTCGTTTATATATATTTGATATTTACTACATATGCGCGTAAAAACACCATTAAATTATTTATTCGAATTATTACAAAACGGAAAATTTGTCGTGCAAAGAAAATTGCACTACTTTTATCTGCCCTAAATACCACATCAAATATATTTATACATATTTTTATATATAATTTTTTACGCTCTTCTAATTTATATATATACATATATATAAAACACATGCACACATACAATTCTTTTTTCCTAAGTATATTTTTATTCATCCAAGCAGTTTTTTCGATTTATAACATAGCTATATTTTAGCGAAAACTGTTTAAATCGTATCTAAGTGAATAAATCGTATAAATAAACGTCACCTGCAAACGTAACTAACATACTCTGTCAAACTTTATTATAAAAATAACCCTGAATTCTTAATATGCTCTAGAAATTTTCTGTCAAATGACAATAATGGAGAAAAATAAGTGAAGAAAAAAAAAGGTTTATTTCTTTCAACTTCAAACTGTAATAAAATAACATTCAAAATAATATTCTACATTTTTATATTTTATTAAAGTTATCTGTAATTTAAAATGGAAACTTGATGTTTCTTTTTATGTAAATAAAACTACGGTTTTTTTTTTATATGAAGTGATTTATTGGTGAATTTTTTTTTTTTTGAATTTTTTCATGTGTAATCACATTAGCATGTGTCATGCTAATTTGATTTAACAACTGGAAATTTAGTAACTGTAAATATACTGAGAAACGTGTAGTTTTTATCAGACTTTGGCCGACAACTCCTGAGACCTGCAGCTAATTGAATCCCAACCACCAAAAAAAAAACACCGGTATCAACAATTTGGTATTGATATTGAAATATAATAAACTATCTTTACTAGGATCTGAACTTAAAGACACTCGACTTTTAAATTAGCTGATTTAAGATGACGCTTTTTACCACTATATCAACCCGCTGGCTTGGTGAAAATTTTCTAAACCACTTATATTTATGCTTTAAACTTTTATTTTTAATTTTCTATTCCTAATGTCTGTTACAATATGTTCAACGTCTGCACGTAAAGCAACCCTAGCAGCCTAGTGAGACGAGGATGATATATATGACATGTAAATGAGCAGAAAGTTTGTACAGATTAGGGCCGAGCGTTTATGAGACGTGTGGTTAATCGATTTCTAATCACCAAATTACACAGGTACCTACTGTTTATCATTAAAACCCATAGAAAAGCAGTTTACCTTTACTAGGATTTGAACCACTGAAATTTGATTGCTGATTTTCGACAACGACTTTACTTCTAGAGAAATTCGGTGGGTTAATTTTTTTTTTAAATATTTCAAAAAACCTGCCTATGCTAAATCTGAACTACTTCTTAAAATATTGCAGTATAAACAATCTCCATATTTTTTACTAATTAAATTATAAGGCCCTTTTTTTTGTAAAATATCCGCTCTTTTCCTCACAGAGTTTGATTTTGTAATAAATACTCATATAGAAAAAAAGGTTCGACAGATGCTTCTTGTATATAAGTTTCTTTAAATGCATCACACCCAGAAAAATTAATGTACCACTTAGCAGATTAATGTGCAGTTTCTATTGTGAACTAATGTACATAAATATATATACAACTACAGTTTCTCAACACAATAAGGGTGTTAATTTTTCCAGAGTTAATCGGATAATCTTGGATTTCGTTAAATCCTCTTTTAAGATTTATATACATTAACAAAAAACAAAAGCATATTATCAAAATACTTTATCAGCTAGATAGATATCACATAGAACTCGTTATTTAATTAAGAATTTCTTTATAACCTTTACAAAAATAAAACCATTTCAAAAACACATTAAAAATAAATTAACAAAAGTTAATCCTATTTCCAATTTCTTTCTTTTTGATTTTCAGAAATCGCCACCAGTTTAAAAACAATAATTTAGCAAATTTTTTGGCACCTTTTATTAATGATTAAAATAAAAGAAATAGAACACCATTTTTTTTAATCTTATGGTTGGCTTTTTGCCAACCATAAGTTAACTTTTA
>JAAAKQ030144895.1:0-13129 GCA_010016005.3 Zanna intricata
AGAAGTGTGGTTAATTGAAACCCAACCACCAAAGAACATCGGTATCCATGATCTAGTATTCAAATCCGTATAAAAATGAAATTGTTAAAGTGTACAGCAAAAATTATGCAGTCTGAAAACTTTTTGCCCTTTTCCACTTCCTTCATTAATTGAATGAAAAATAATTCCTAATATAATTATATGTTAAAAAGAAAAACACACAAAATGACGAACAGAGGGGAAGTAAAGCGAGATAGGACATTTGTCCCCATTAAATATTTGTTTATTTTGGCGTTATATTACAAAATATATCAAATATCCAACAATTTTGTTATTGTATTTTTATTTAATTATTGCTTCAAATATTTCATGTACATTATTTATTATAAGTATAATTAAATGAATATTAATCTTAAAAACTTTTACTTCACATAGTTTTACAATCTTTAAAACCTTTAAAAAGCACGCGTTTTAAAAATATTTCTTTTGGCAAACTAAAACTACTGCTTATTACTTTAGTAAGTTTACATTAACTTTTTTATTCAACATTGTTAAAAATTATATTTTAAATGAAATAAAAGCAGTTAACTACTGCTTAATACGAATCGAAAGAGGGAAAATAAATTACTGAATTTTATTATATTGAAAAACGAAAGAAATTGTACGGCTTTAATAAAAAACAAAAGAAGCAAAAGTAATGGAAGCTTGTCCAAGTTGATAAATGTAAAAAGTAGCCGATAAATTTGATAAAAATACTATGATAAAGATGAACTGCTAGTAAGATTTACTGAAACATTAGGGAAAACTTTTTTCACATGTTAATAAATAATAAAGTTTAAGCTTAAAGCGATAAAGATTGTGACACTTATCTACGTGATATGTGACACAGATTCCGAAATAAAGAAAGTGATGTCAAACCAAATAAAAATACATTTAATAAATTCTGAAATGAAAAAACCCAATTAGGAGAAAATATCTCCTGGTTGTATCAGATAGTCAAAGATAGAAAATTGATCCTGTACTAAATGCAGACTTGTATTTACACAGGGGCAACATGGGCCATGGCCCAGGGCGGCAAATTTCGGGAGGAGGCGAATTTTCGACTTTTTGAAAAACTCCAGAATCGGTTAAACTGTTTATCACTTTGTTGTGTAGCAACTATGAATGAATTCATATTCCAAACAATAGCATTCGTTTGAGATTTTATTATTTTATGGCTTTATTGCCGTCGCCGAGTTTTCATTTTTCATTATTTTCTTTATCTCCAGGATTTCCTTATCTTTAGGAGAATAGAAATTTCGGACAGCTTCAAATTTTATATGTATACGGTCACTCATTATTGTGCCTTTTGTTTACTACTCTCTATTGTTCAGGGTTTGAGAGCTATTACCTGATATTCACAGCCAGGATCGGACCTTGCCCTCTTTCCAAATATGCACCCTCAATTAATTTACCATGGTTAAGTGTGGAAATTGTTTTCCAAATTCTTGCATTCGAGTACATTGCTTAGCTAGGGAAACAAGTCCTTCTCTATACGAGTAAGTGCTACCGTTTCAGTTGAGAATTGAAACTTCGTAACCGATAATTGTTATTTGTGAGTGTTAAGTGAGCCGTTTTTTTATGTGTGTCGAATTTGAATATATTTTATCCTGCCATTAAAAAAGTTTTATAAAATTTAATGAATATCAATGATTGAAAAGGTAAAAAGTGAAAACGTGTTAGTGCATACCAGTTACATATATATTTTTCTAATTCTTAATTTTGACTACAGATAGAACACTATGAATGACTATCGAAAAAAATGTAGTGGAGCTGCTAATAGAAAAAGGGCGGCGGAAAAATTACAAGTAAAACAACTGGTGTTATCGAAAACATCAAAACTTCAAACATTCTTCAGTAAACGTAAGAAACATTCGATTCCATCTATTTTTATTAATTTCATTATTGGGTATTTTTTTAAATAATAAGAAAAGCACAGTACTTGATTTGCGTTAAATGTTTTTAGGGCTTGAAATTTATTAATTTAAAAAAATAATTAAATTCTGAAAAGTACGTTAAAATTAAGAACAAGACCATTAAAAGTGTTATTTTGACCGAGTATTATATTGTCTTTGTATTATTTGTCCGTATAACTTTTAAAATTTCTTAATTCGCTAAGAACAGATGATCAACATCCACCAGTATCAGCCGGACCATCAAGTATTTCAAACGAACAAAGTGATGAGTTTCCAGCAGAGATTTCCGACCATCAAACTGGTAAATGTTTGATATAATATTTTTAACTCATCACCTGCCAGTGATGCATATCACAACCTGTACCAATGTTCTCTCAAATAATAATAATTCAGATTCAAGGAGAATCAAAGTTTATTGATACTGAAATTGAAGTTTCTGAAATATAGTATTGAACTGTGAAAAATTGTGTTGATGAATTTTCAAAGAAAAAAAATTCGTTTCAAAAAGAAACTTGAATCTCGTTAAAAAATGAATTTAAATATTAGTTTCTTACAGTAATTTATGCTTTAGATAAATAATAACCCGAGATTAGCAGACAAATATTTTCTTTGGTTTTTATAATAATGATTAATCATGTAGCTGTGTATTAATCATTTGGTCAAAATGTGTTGATTAATGTTACCATTAATATTTCGTAACAACACATTTTCTAGAATGATATTTTTTAATTTGTCTACAGCAATTTGATTATTCCGCTTTTATACAACAAAAGTAAAGTACAGTGTTAATGTGCTTATTTATAAATTTGGTATAACAAATGATTCATATTTTCAGTGAAAAATAAATTAAAATCACGTATTAACTTGATCTTGTTTATGAAAAATTATTATTTTTGTGGATAGTTTTTTCGTACTTATTTAGATTTTTCGGATAAAAAGAATTACTTAAACATTTCTTCAACATTCTTTTCCATCCAACTGTTTCTTTAAGGAAAATCGTTCAACAGAGCCAAATAATCCATAAAAAATGATAATGTAGTTAATCCTTCAGTCACACTTTTTTTCTAGGACTTAAAATAACTTCATGTGTAATATAATTAAAATGACACAAATAATGATTTACTATGAAAAATTTTTTATATTTGTTTTTAATTTTTTGCAATAAAATTTGTTATAGACAATTTTTCGTCTAAATTTTATATTTTTCAGGTTTTATTAGTGATAATCAATCTTATCATAAACAAAAAAGTTTGAACTATTAAAAATAAATTGTAAAAATAATAAATAAATAGATTTTAAAAGCATGTACAATATTTTGTCCATGGTGACTGAAGAGGTTAAGTTAGCCATTTCAAAATAGTTCATCAAAATAATTTTTTAATTTCTAGTGAAATGAGTGAAGTAAATATTTTTTTAGATTGCCGGCCTCCGTGGCGGAGTGGTAGCGTCTCGGCCTTTCATCCGGAGGTTCCGGGTTCGAATCCCGCCCGATGGCATTTTCACACACGCTACACATCATTCATCTTCATCTTTTGAAGTGATACTTGAACAAAAAAAAAATAAAAAAGATTTCTGAATACGAATTTAACATTAAAATGAAGCGTTTTAAAATATCACTAAATGCGGATCAAAAATAAAACATCTGATACTTTCTTGAAATAGAAATACAGATTTTTGTTGGTACATTCGTAAATTTTTTCAATGCAAATTTTTCCACATTCAAACTCTTGAAACGACAATCAGTGATGGAAGTTGATGTTTTTTTATGATTTTCAGGTTCAACAGGTAATGGGTTAAACATTTTGTCCGTTTTTCATTAAAATATAAGTTTTTTTTTATATTTTTTAGCCACAAATACTTCACCTCAAACAATCAATTCTCCTATTACATGTGAATTTTCAGAAGAGGTCATTTGCAACAATAATGAAATTGTTGATAAAGATCCAGCAAAATGGATCATTAATTATTTTACTCGTGACCAAATATCGATATGGTTGCGATCAAAACGTAAATGAGGATTTTACTAAATCCAAAAGAGTGTACAACGATGGCAGAGTAAGACAATGCTCGCAGGCTTTATTTGATAGATGTCTTCTTGTTTTTCTTTCTTTTTTTTGTTTAACCTCCGAAATCATAATTAAGTATATCTTCAGAGGGATGAGATGAATGAATTGTAGCGTGTGTGAAAAATGCCATGCCTGACCGGCATTCGAACCCGGGACCTCCGGATGAAAGACCGAGACGCTACCACTCGGCCACGGGGGCCGGCCGTGTGGTAGAATCTTTTGAATGGAGAAAAAACACCGTGATCGTGGCTTGTTTACTTAGAAAGCAAAGGATCTGTTTTTGTGTAGCATGTCTTCTTTACAATCCACAAAATGATGGTTCTTTTAGTGGAAAAGATGGATTTAATGATTGGAAGCACGCAAGTCAACTTATAAAAGAACATGAAAATTATCAGAGCCATAATAAATGTATTTCGAATTTAAAACAACGAGCAGATTGTCGAGCACGAATTGACAGAGATTAAGCAACATAATGATCAGATTGCATATTGGAGAAACGTACTACGACGAGTAGTAGCTGCTATCAAAGAATTAGCTGTGCGAGGACTTCCATTCAAGGCAGTGAAGAGAAGTTCGGTTCTAAAAATAATGGAAATTTCCTGATGCTTCTCGAATTTTTAGCTGAATTCGATCCATTTTTGGCTAATCATATCAACACGTTTGGCATCAAAGGAAGTGCCAGTACTAGTTATATGTCCAAATTATCTACGAAGAATTTATAGGAATCATTGCTAACAAAGTGATATCTACAGTAATCTGTGAAGCCAAACTGGGAAAATACTTTTCTCTCATAGTTGATTCAACTCCAGACATCTCGCACGTGAATCAATTATCATTTAATTTGCGGTACGTGAAACCCGACAGCGTTCCGGTGGAGAGATTTTTACAATTCATTGAAAATCCTGGACGCAAAGCTGAAGCGTTGGCTGCTGCAGTTTTTAAACGTTGGATACTTTGAGATTAAATATTGCTGACTGTTGAGGGCAATCATACGACAATGCTTATAATATGTCTGGACAATATTCTGGTCTTCAAGCTCGAATTAAGAAAGAAAATGCGTTAGCAGATTACGTGCCGTGTGCTGCTCATTTGTTGAACTTGGTTGGTGGCTGTGCAGTGGAAAAATGTTCTGAAGCCGCTTCGTTTTTCTCACTTGTGCAATCTGTGTACAATTTTTTTACATCGTCAATGCATCAATGGAAAATTTACCAAACACGCATTCGAGACAACATAACAACGTCAAAATCATTTTCCACGACAAGGTGGTCGGCTCGTGCAGATGCTTTCACTGCTTTACAAGATAATTTTTTAGAAATCATCGAAATACTAGTGAGTATGGAATAGGATGAAATTGAAAACGCGATCACTAGACAGGAAGCAAAAGGAATCCGCAGCCAAATGGAACATTTCGAAACAACATTCTTGCAAATTTTTTGGCATTTCATACTCTCTAGATTTAATAGTGTCAGTCAAAAATTGCAAGAAGTAAACATCAGTCTGGTTAAGGTTATTGATTTATACAAAGGGCTTATACAAATTGTCACAGATTGTCGCAATGGATTTGATCACTATAAAGAACTAGCCTTAGAAATGTCTAAAATCTAGGAGTACCAAACTATGTTGAGAATAAGGAGAAGAAGAACTCTACGTCCTGACGAAACGAGTGATGGAAAAGTGGAATTGACTGTCAGGGACCATTTTAGAGTTAATATTTTCAATGATATCTTGGATAATTTATACAACGAATTGTGCAAAAGGATGTCAGATTACGAAGTCATTAACAGCAAATTCGCTATTATTACGAATTTCAAAAACTTTAGCGGTAACTCTGAAATTCGCGAGTCGTCCGAGATATTGAGAGAATGTTATTCGTCAGATATTGAGCCATCTCTAGGTGATGAAGTTTTTATACATTTTCACGCACACTGCGTTTCTCGAAATTTGCAAAACAAATCCCCTCATGAGTTACTCAAATTTATTCGGGAAAATGACATGTATACCGTGTTTCCGAATATGTAAATTGCATCCCGCATGTTTATTGGTACTGCAGTTACAAACTGCAGTGCTTAAAGGTCTTTTTCTTGCTTAAAAAGAATTAAGACATACCTCCGCTCCACAATGAGTGAAGATCGCTTAAATAGCTTAGCTATAATGAACATCGAAGCTGATTTTCTTTTAAAACTAGACTGTGAGCAGATTATAACAGATTTTGCTACAAAAAAAGTAAGCAAGTTACTATACATGTGGAAAATGATTATATTTCAGATTCAATTTGTAAATATATTACGATATATTAAATAAAACATTTCAATATAGGTGTAAATGCTTATATTTCATTTATACCAATTATCAAAAAATGCTCATGGTTTTAAAAAAAAATTTGGAAAAGGGCTGCATTTTTGCTATTGCCCAGGGACGGCACTTGTGATAAAAACGGTCCTGACTAAATGAATAATTTAGAACTCTACTGAAATTATTATTAAACAATAATCCTGAAGCATCCTTAGTTAGTTTAAATTTTTTATGTTATTACTGGTGATTTAAGTTCTGATGATTATGGCATCATTTGGTGGAATATTGCCTGAAATGATAGTAATATATTGATTTGCATAAGTTTAACTAAAATTATGAAATTAGGCTAAGAAAAAAAGTTCATTTAATAAAAACTACCTAATGAAAAAGCAAACCTTTAGTTGACCCTGATTTTATACATCATTTAAAGGAAATTCAAAATTCAGTTTTGAAAAGCGTTCTAAAGATTAATTTTATGTTGATACCAATCACACCGGTATGGCTTATTACGTAATGACTTCACTTAAAAAGTGTAGAAAATATGAATTTGAAAATTAACAGTTTTATTGAAACGGGTGATTTTATTGAAAATAAACGTACTACTTTGAAACAAGAAGAAAATATAAATTAATTACATTAATGTTGATTTAGAAATTTGAATAATAGTCTTTTTGGTTTCAAACTAATAGAATTTGTGTTTGCAATTAAAAAGCACGAAAAATAATTTCTGTATTTGATTAATTTGTAAAATATATAACAAACAGATCTATCAATGAACATCCATTAAATTTAAATTATATTAAAGCACAGTTATATGTGCATAATATATTTTACATAAAATACAGAAATACGAAAATTAAAAAAATCACAGTATTGTAACAGCCAGTAGAGCGCCACGTTAAAATAACATTATATAAACGCTGTCAAACTCAGCAGCTTCCCTGTGTCAAAATGAAAAACCTGCATTTCATAAATTTGCCACATGATTTGATTTTATCAGCAAAATTATTAAATATTTTAACAGTAATATTATATGGAGTTTTTAACTTTTTAATTTTCATATTGGAAATGAAAGATTTAGTTTACTCCTGATTGGATATTTTTTTTTTTTTTGAATGTACTAAAATGTGTACAAATAAAAGGCTGTACTTCCAATATGTAAAAGGAATGAATATGTCTATTATTTTAGACATTGGCGTAGTCAGTTTCCTAAAATTTGTTTTGTCATTAATTTTTTTGTTTTATTTCATCAAAAACCGTTTGTTTTTTTCATTTTTTAATTATTCCTAAATACAATTGCATATTTTACCGTAGAAATCTACATTAAAATCAGTTGCACATTGGGACTTATTTTTCCAACCATTCCTTTTATCTTTTAATAATCAGTTATTCTGGCCGAGAGCATTCTTTATATACAAAAAAGATTAGTTTACATAAAAACATAACAACACACTCTTTTTAACACTACTAAGCTTTTACTTATTCCAGGATAATTTTTCAACGTTGTTTAGCAGTAAAGTTATTTTATTCTCTTATTTAAAACAATATAGATTAATTTATTATTTAAAAACCTTTTCTATTTTTTTCTTTATTTTAACCTTCGGAACCACAGTTAAATATTACATCAGAGGATGGAGATGAATGATGTATAGCGTGTTTGAAAATGCTATGCATGACCGGGATTCGAACCCGGGACCTCCGGAATGAAAGGCCGAGACGCTACCACTCGTGCCACGGAGGCCGGCCAAACCTTTTAGATTAATTCATAATAAATTATTTATTTATTTTATATAACTACATATACAATTTTAAATTAAGATAAAAAAACGTTTAAAAAAAGAGTTTTATATTAAGATAAAAGATATATATACAAAAATAATATCTATATTCTAATACGCATAACCACAGGCTTATTTGTATCATATTAGTAAGAAAGCTGGATTTCGATGATTTCAACTACCATGTTTCAACCAAGACTCCTTTCCGAAAGAAAAACGGATGTTTTATTTTATTAGCTTATATAAAAACAGTACAGATTAAATGATATTAAGTTGCATATATATTTATTTATTTTATATACAACTGAATATATAATTTTATATAATATGATATAAACAGAAATAATATCTAAATACAACTACTATGCATAAACACAGGCTTATTTACTTCAAATATATAATTCAATATTGACATAAAAAAGAATGGTTTGTTAGTTTTATAGATAATCTACATTCGCACTTCCCAATATTATTATTATTATTATTATTAGCGTTATTATTATTATGTTTTTTTTTTGTTGAGGTTTTGGGGTCATCGACTACCTTGGTCATTCCTTCCAATCAAAAAAGAAGACAAAAAGCAACACTTAAGTTACTTCTTTATCCAGTAAAATCAAATATTGCAAATACAAATTCTAATCTTGATTCTTGAAATGTTCATTTACTTACTTTCTAGGCTTTCCTTTCGGCCATCCTTTCTTACATTTTTTCTCCATTCTTTTTAATGTCTCAACTTCTGATGATAAGGTTTCTGAGGCTTCGGACATGTCATTATCTTCCTTTTCAGATACGAGCGATGTACTCGTATTACGGCTAACATTAGGCAACAGTGCGGTTACCATGGCTGTTTTCGACTCCAAACGTGATTCATTTGCTAACGCTTTATTTTCGACGACTGTAGAACTTGATTCAATCTCCAGATACAGCTGAAGTACTCGCCCTCTCCTTAGGTATCCTTTGGACTTATGAAGGTTCCATAGGTATGTGTTCTATAGCAACTATATCCGATTGTTTCTCTATAACTACTTGCACCTCCATAGGACTAATCCCGTGTTTAACAGTTTCCTTCCGTTGATTTACTTGTATCTTGATGTCAGTGATGTTCTCTATCATTGTAGCAAGACCAGGAGCAAGGTTTATAAGCAACTGCTCCACCTTGACTTTAGGTAACGACCCACAATTTCTTATGCAGAAGCAGCTGCTTCTGCATAAGAAATTGTGGGTCGAGGTGTTCTGTTACTGACAATTTTCCTCGCTTTAGGATAACTAACCTTCAGAAGCGTTTTAACTTCCTGAATGGCCGTTTCCATTTTATAAACGGGGCAGTTTCATGATTGGCAGTTATGATGCCCTTTACAATTAATACAGACTGGGGGATTCTTTACATGGATCACCCTCGTGTGTCTTCAATCCACATACGCATATCTCCTGCCCTTCACATCTAGTCACAGTGTGTCAAAAACATTGGCACTTAAACATCTCATAGGTTGCGGGATGAATGCGCGTGCACGTAGACAATGTATGCCAGCTCATACTTTCTTTTTTAGATTGGGCCTATTGAAGGTCAACACATGCTAAGCTGAAGGAAGAACTTCACCACTCCTTCTTGTGATCAACCTGCGGCCTTGAATAACTCCTTGGCTCGACATCTCATCAACAATTTCATCTTCCGTGCAAAAGCAGGTCACAGCAAATAACGACTCCTTTCAATGAGTTAAGGATGTGGCTGCATCCACAGACCCACAGACACCGAGAACTCACCGATTTTTTTCATAAATTGGACTTTTTCGCTTTGATAGTCGCTAACAGTTTCGTCGTGCAATCCGTTAAACGTCTTCCGAATTTCCTTGCAAGGACCACAAGCACAACTCGTAATTTCTCTTGCAATTAAGAATGGGTTGAACTTTTGGAAGCTTCCATTCTCCCTTGTTATGACTAAGTGGCTAGGTTTGGCGGATTTCTACCAAACAAAGCTCTCTTTAAATCTTTACTGATTCTTTCAGTATCTTTCCTCATTTTTCCTCCTTACTACTCTTCCTTTTCGCTTATGGCGAATCGGCGGTTTCAAAACGAGGGTGTTTACGTCACCCTCTGCCACGTTTTGTTATTCAAGTTCCATTTGTGTCACTCCTGCGGAAGGATAACTCTTCACTGAGGTTTGATGTATTGAACTTGAAGAAGTCAGTAATATCTCTGTACAGTCAGCCCATTCAAATACGCGATTACCCACGTATAAACGTAACACTAACAACAATAAAAATAAAAGGCTAAAAAACAGGGATGTTCGTAGTATCCTGAACGTTGATTCTGTCGGTGAGGCCAAAGGAACAACCAATAAAGACCTCCCAGAAAACTCTAAAGGTTCTAAGGATGTTCCATCGGAAACCTCTCAATCTGAGGTTCAACAACCTGGCTCATGGTCTAAGGTTGTTCGGAAGAATAGAGCTCAGAAGCCGAAGCAAGTTCAGGACTCCAATACAGAAGTTCCTGCCAAAAAAAAGGGTTTTCCCAATGTTATTGGAGTGCGTCAAGAGGAGAAAAATCTTTTGATGATGAAAACTAAGCGTCGCGCTTTATTTGTCACTAGATTCACTCCTGGTGCAACTAAATCTGATATTCTACGTTTATTAGAGGGTACCGATGTCAAATCCGTTGTATGCACACAGCTCAGAACTAAACACAACAGTTACAGTTCGTTTCATGTGGCTGTTGATGCTACCGAGTTTAGCAAGATTAACTGCCCGGATATTTGGCCAGAAGGCATACTTGTTGCTCCTTTTTATGGTATTTTGTTATTAACCTAAATATGTTATTAATGAGCCTGCGGAGGGCAACAGCTCAAGTATCGAAAAATGAGCCTAAAAATTCTTTACCAGAATGTAAGAGGCCTTCATACTAAATCCAGCGAAGTGTTTTCCACCCTCTGTTCACTTGACCATGATATTTACGCGATTTCTGAGTCATGGTTGGGTTCTGACCACAGTAACTGCGACTTTTTCCCTGATGGTCTTAATATCTTTAGAGCCGATCGGCAGTACGTGTCTGGTGTTGTTGAGCGCGGAGGTGGCGTTCTGCTTGACGTAAGGAGGGACATACAGGCATGTAGAAGAATTGATTTGGAAGTGACATCCGAGTGTGTTTGGTTGGAAATCGCCCTACCTGGTCCTAAGAACCTGTTAATTGGGAATCATTATTTCTCTCCATCTACTTCTCCTGTGATTATTGAGGAATATCTTCGGACAATCTGCAACAAAATCGATGCCTACCGGTATAGAGTGGTTTCAATGTAGCTGGAGTTAATTGGTGCACCAGATCACTGCAAAAAAATATGCACTTTTACTCAAAAGAAAGAGCCTCATTCTTATTTGAATTTATTGACTTTCTGGGCTTAGATCAAATAAATAAGAGGTCTGGTACTACATCCGTCCTAGACCTTGTTCTAACCAACTGTGATGATGTATGCCTGAATGATTGTCTTCACATCATTGTTAAGCCTGATGTTTTCCATAATCCCATCTCTATTACCGTTCACAACGCTAAGTTTATCAAGGTAGGACATCAGCCATCCTACAATTTTAGAAAAGGTAATTATGTCATGCTGTATGATCTAGTTCTGAACTCTGATTGGCATAATAATTTACTCTCTGAAGATATTAATTCTGCTTTTCACAAGTTCTGTTCAACTTTAAGTTGTTGTGTTGAGAACTGTGTCTCTCTAAGGAAGCCTAAATTTCTAAAATATCCTCATTGGTTTTCCTCTGAGTTAATAAATTTAATGAAATTAAAGAAAAGGGCTCACAAGAGGTACAAAAAGACATTATCAGAGGCTGATTACATGGTTTTTTCTGAGTTACACACTGAAGCTAAAGTCAAGTTGGAGTGTGATCAACGTACTCAAGCTAGGCTTGTTGAACATGATTTTCGCTCAAATCCATCAGGTTTCTGGAAATACATTGGGGCACACAAGTCTGATCGAGCAGAGTTTCCAGCTCTTAATGTGGATGGGAGATTGATTACTGATGTAAAAATGATGAGTGACTGACTGTCTTGGTAAGTATTTTGAGTCAGTTCATCTAAATTTACCTCCAACCTTGGACATGTCTGCCTCTTCTGATTACACCTTGAATGGTGAGGTTTTAACTATTCCATCTATTACAGTGGAGGACACACTTAATGCTACTAGAGGTCTTAAATCTAAATCGGCTATGGGCTACGGATCTTACCTGCATTTGTAGTAAAGGGTGTTGCTGAGATTATTGCACCAGTCTTGACTTCATTATTTAACTGGAGTCTGACTGTTGGGATTTTCCCTGATGAATGGAAGGTGGCGGTTGTTACACCCATTCCAAAGAAAGGCAAAAGTGGGACACTTACCAGCTTTCAGTGTTGTGCACCCTCTCAAAAGTTTTTGAAAAGGTAATGTTTGAAAATATTTATTGTTATGTGGAAAAATTTATTAGCACATGTCAATACGGATTTATGAAAAACCGCTCTACATCTAACAATTTATGTAATTTTATGGCGTATGTTGGACCTGCTGTTGAGTCACAGGGTCAGGTTGATGTTGTGTATCTTGACTTTGAAAAGGCTTTTGACAAGATGCCTCATTATCTTCTCCTTAGGAAGCTGAAGAGTTACGGTTTTTCATCTGCTCTGATTAGATGGATTGAATCATACTTGAGCCACCGTTTCTTCAAGGTGAAGCTTGGGGGAGTTTATTCTGATCTCTACAGAATTACTTCAGGAGTACCTCAAGGCTCAAATCCCTTTATTCTTTTTGATTTTCTTCAACGATATCTGCAAAGATTTAAACTGTCAGTTCCAGTTACATGCAGATGATATCAAAATTTACTTCAAGATAATATCACTTGAAGATCATGTGATTCTACAGCTATGCATTGACAGAATCATTGATGGGCTGAAAATAATCACATGCCGTTCAATGTTGGGAAGACTGTGATCACTACCTTCACATGGAAAACGAACCCCTCATGGTTCAGCTACAAGTTGAAGTCAATCATTATAAATCGTGAAAAGACTATCTCTGACCTTGGTGTTT
>JAAAKQ030144917.1:0-13128 GCA_010016005.3 Zanna intricata
ACACACGCTACAATTCATTCATGTCATCCTCTGAAGATATACCTTAACGGTGGTTCCAGAGGTTAAAAAAAAAAAAAAAAAAAAAATAGATATTATATCTATAACTATGAAAAACTATTGAGTTTTTATAAGAAAGATTTACTAAGATTAATCAAAATTCGTTCCCACTTTCTTTTTAGAATTAATAAAGTTGTTTTTTTTTTGTTAGATTATTGGAGTGGAACATTTCAATTATAATGTGAAATATAGCAAAAATAACTGATTTTTTCACAAAAAGGGATTTTTTCTTTGATTTTGGTTTTTTTTTATTTTATAGACATTACTCCTTATTTGTTATTATTACGCAGTTTCGCTTAGTACTTGTACTTAAAGAAAACGAATAATTTCCTACTATACTTTGAAATATTTTAAAGTAATGTTCTACATATATATATATATATCCTTATAATGATGATAATAATCCTAAAAACGCTTTCTTTTCTCTTATATCGGATAAAAATATTATTGTGTGTGTGTAATATAAGAAAAAAAATATATTTAAGAAAGCCGTATAAATTTCATATAATGATACTTACTAAGCGATGATTCAAGTTTTCCAACAAAAAGAACAATTTTAGATTCGTTACATTATCCACGTCGTTTTGTGATTTATTATAGAAGTTTTTCTAAATAAAGTAGTATATAATTTTCTTTGTGTTGCGTTATTAGATTTTCTGTTGTATTTAAGTCACTGATTTAAACGATTTAATGCGTTATTTTAATTTTTATTACTTTTTCAAGGTAGATAATTTAATGTTGTGAAAATTTAATTTTATTATTATAAATAAGAATTAATAAAGCATAAAAATAAGCATTTGAAAAAGTATATAAATACTTTAAGTTATTGTTTAAGTTAAGATTATACTTAATCCAAATTACCTGATTAATTAGGAACTGAATATATAATTCTTATCTTTTTTCAAACAAATTTTTTATTTAGAAATAAAAGGTCCCAAATTCCCGTTCACGCATGGTATCTTTTTATACGTTATTAATTTTCACCAGGTTGTTGACTATAGCTTTTAAATTGATTTAAAAGTACTTGATTTAAGCACTTAAATTGAGTTTTCATTAAAAAAATTTGTAATGTTTAACGTGCCAACCTAATTCTATAAATTTTTTAATATTTGTTAAAAAAAAAAAAAACTAATAAAATGTTATAATATAAATATAATGTTAAATATTATGTAAATTTTATAATTAAAGAAACATATTTAATATTTTTAATTTAGCTAATATGAAAATATTAACTTCATATAAGGTTTATCGTTCACTTTATGGAATTATTTTTACAAATCTATAAATAAAAAAAGTTTTAGGTCTTAATCTTCATGAATATTTCAAAAAATTGTATTTAGAACTGCATTAAAGGGAAACGAATTTTATTTTTTGTATAATATGGTCGATTAATTGGGCTTTAACTGATTTAACAGAATATTTCATTTGAAACAATTGTCATATTTGTTATTTGAGTTTTATCGGAGCAGCTTAAGAGTTTAACTTAACTGTAGCGTGGTAAAAAGTTTGAAACTCAGCTGGATCAGTTATGTTTATAAGGAGGCTATAAAAGATGGTGAATTGTGCTATCACAACAATAATAGTTGTGTCATTTCAAAAATAGTAAGAATTAGTTAAAATAGCAAATTCTAGATCGAGGTGTAAAACGCATGAAATCAGTATACAGAATGATTAATGAAAAAGTAAAAAAAAAATTTCAGGAGATGATCTATGGGTAAAAACAAAGAAAGAAATTCTTATTAACATAGGTTTGAAAAAGCTTCGTTAATGTTTGTCGGCTGGTGTGAAAACTTTTGGCCTGATTCATGCGCTTTCGATACAATTAAGTTGGTTTGTAATTCTTGGGACCCAAATTTTGGGGAAATTTAGTGACTTTATGTGAAATCTAACTAGAAAAATTTAAAAACAATTAAGATAGCTTCTAGATCTGTTTTTTTTTTTAGTAGTTTTCAGGAAATCTGGAGTAAAAGACAAAAAATTGGCGTCGAAAAACACAAAATGTTATTATTTAGTGTAAAATAACTTTGTTACATGTAATAGGTTACATGTTACAGGTAATTAACATAAAAATGTTAAACAAAAATTGTAGAGAATTTTATTCTGAGAATAATTTATAAAAAAATTTCATTCACATATAGGACACATTGTAAATGTCCTTTATATGTGTATGTTCCTACACAGATGTATTGTAAATGTTCTTATATTCTATCTTTGGTTTTAGGTTGAAAAAATTTTGTTCTCAAAGTGCTAAAATAAGGAAAGATAATGGTAATGTTTATAATGTTTCAAATTATTTTGGTTAGTGTCAATATTATCTATGTTCTTCTATTAGGATTTCAACAAGCCAATTTAAAAAACTGACAATAAAGTTGTTATATTTTCCTGACATTGATTATTTATTTTTATATGGTGAAATAAATTGTACATTAGTTACAAATTAAGTTTAAAAAATTCATATTTAAAAATTTTCATATGCTCTCCCTCCCCCAAAGTGTATTCCCTCAATGTATTTTTTTGCCCTACTCGCTACTATTATGGTTAGGAAAACATAAATAAAACCGGTTAAAAAGTATGCAATAAATAAAAAGATGGCTTTAAATAGATTTTTGGGAAAGAGGAAAATTTTGGGAGCAAATTTTTCTTTAATTAGAAAGATAAACATTTACGCATGTCTGAGTTTAATGTAAACTACTGTTTATGTTTGAAAAATTTTGAGAAAATTGATCCTAAAGAAACTACATCTCACCCCCTTCAGATATTATACATACATACATCTACTAACATACATTTACTCATACATTTTCTAACAAATTGTTTCATATACACGAGTCTCTGTATCAAATAAAATCAAAATCGGTTTATCTAGTACAAAATTATTTATCTTCAAACACGCCACACAAGTAAATACAGTAGGTACGTACGAACATTATCCTTCTTTCATTCTTGGTTTCTTTTTTGGGTCCCTGCGTCATGAAATTTCAAGAAATTAAAAAAATCCTTACCGTTTTTTGTCTGATACTATATTTTCCTTCTTGCAGCATACCTCTCGAGCTATGATACTAGGAAAGTAAAGTGACTGGTAAATAATTTGATGTAATTGAATAAACTTCCAAAAATTCCTCAAGGAACTAAATCTTTTTTTATAAATTATACAATCAAAGTCTTTTCTTCGTGAAAATGAGTAGTATTATATTTCTAAAATACATTCATTATTTGAATGGAAGTTTGTTAAGTAAACAAACCATCATTATTTTCAACAAGGCCTATGTAAATTTTCTAGTTTTTTTATGGTTCTCAAAGAATTATAATTTTTTAATTTAATTAATCAGTATTTCAGTATGAAATAACTATAATAATAATTTAAAAAATGTTTAAATAATTATTAATATTGGTTATGATTAATTAATTGACAAAGAATATTTTTGGGCTGTATTTTTCGAGGATAAATTTCAGGGCAAGTATTTTATTTAGTGTTGAAATCATTAAGGTTTTATGAATTTTGTAGTCCAAAACGTTTTATTCTGTGTTTATTGGTAGTCCTATTTATAAATAACCATGTAAAGTAAGTCACACTTACTCATTCAGACAACAGGTTTAATTTAAATATTTCATCCTACTTGAGATAAATAGTAAAAAAATAATTTAATTCGTAATTATCTCTTAAAGTAAAATAATGAATAATAGAAAGTATTATTCACTATTATTATGCAAATACGTGTCCAAGAATTTTATAAAATAAACAGTACTATTATTCAGTGTTTTTCCTATACTTAACCCTTAAAATATTAATAATTATGATAAATTATGTTTAGTTTTCCTGCCAAATTTCAGCTTTTTAGACATTCAGGAATTTAATAAGGGTATGAAGGCTTTTACTTTTACAATTATGATTAATTAACGTAGGATGATTTTAAAAATCAATAAAGTGCAAAATAGAGTTAGCGTTCAATTAAAAAATCAATAATATAGTAAATCAAAATTGAAAATTATATAAACAAAAGAAAAGAGAACTACTAAAATATGGTTACATAAAAAGACACACACATATATATATATTTTGGGAGAAATATAATTAGGATGATTTTAATTTAGTACTTTTTATTAACTGTTTTATTGAGATGTGTGATATCTATTTAAAAGAGAGTTTTGGTACTAAAAAAAAAAAAAAAAAGAAAAATTACTTACTTAATGTGGATGTTAATGTTAGCACAGTTGTAAATGTGTGTATTTTTTTCCACAGAACAGATGAAAAAACTATTTTAAACTTCAAAACTTTTACTTTCATAACTTTTAATTAGTAAAAATGTTATTTAAAGTTGTCACAGAAATTTATAGCGTTATTAACTGCTACTAACTTGTTTTTTTATTTTGTTATCATGTTATGTAAATACGATTTAGTGTTTTTGAATTATTTATTAGAGAAAAAAATAAAAATATATTAATAATGTCGTTTAAAATATCTCGTACGTTATATATTACATAATAATATTTTATTTAGAATCTTAAAATAATATAATAACCTAATTAAATTTTATTATAAAATAATATTAATTATTTATTTAAAAATTATGCCTGATAATAGTCAATTATAAACAAATAAGAATTTGTAAAAGTTCAATTTACTTGTTTTTACTTACATTTTTTTTTGGGTGTGTTATATACTATTCACACGCGGGCGCGCGCACACGTAAAGGGAAAGTGGATTCTGGTTGGATAAAAAAAAAGTTAAATGTTTGTTGTGGGACTAGGCCGGCATTTAGAGGAATTGTCGGGTAATATAACCTGATCTGACCAGCACGTATCTTTACGAATCGTCAGTCTACTGGTTGTCGTTGGTAGAAATCATCGTCAGTTGGCTTCGAAACAATTTCTTTACATTCCGACCGGCATTCGGTTCAGCAAGAAATAAAGAATCAGAATTCAGGAGAGGAAAAGAGAAGACAAGATGAGGTAGTGAGCGACTGAACTTTTTTTTCAACAAGTTGACAGCAGGAGTAGGAATTGAGTGAAGTAATCTGCAACAGAGACCAGGTCTTATCTCAGAATTCTGAGCTTCTTGCTCTAGATATCTCTCTGCTAGCGTTTTTTATCGACTTGAAAGTATTTTTAATAGAACTAAACTATGCTCATCATCTGGAAGAATCCCATACTTTCTTCTCTCGTGTATTTTTCTGGGAATTGTCTACCATAATACTTTTAAATATGTCACATTGGTATGCATCCGGTACTTTTTCTTCTAATAAAGTATTAACATTTTTAAAAGTTAATTTAAAAATTTATTTTATAAACTTTCTTCAATTACCTAATTAAGTGAAAATTAAACATTACACAGCCTAAGAAAATAAAAAGTTTCTTTGGTTTTTTTTCCTACAACCTTTATTCTCACCCTTCAAATAAATACAAATATTTTTTTAAAAAACTAATTAAATCAATCATTTTCTTCTGTATTTTCTATTGTCTTTTTTCCACCTTTTCAACATTTTCAAATTTTTTTCTGTCTAAATTTTTTTTTAAATGTGTAACTGACACTAATTCCTCTTATTCATTGCGTTCGTTGTATCAATTGATTGCATTTACGGTTATAATTAAAGTCATCTTATTCTTGGCCTTCCAAATTTTTTTCATTTTGTTAATTAAGAGTAAAGTTTTTCAAATGTTAATTTTTTTTTTCTCTTTTTCAGTTGCATCTACAAATCACTGCAAATTAAAAAACCAGTTCATCCTTTACTCATTATTTTGTTTGCTGTTTTTTTTTTTTTTTTACTATTAAGCATCCTAAAGCATTTTTTAAAAAAATTTCGGACATTTAAATCTTGTTCTTATTTGTTTTTTTTCATAGCCATTGTCCGTGTTTAAAGAAATGTTTTTAGTACAATTACATGTCATAAATAAACGTTTTTTTATCAAATTTCTTATGTTTTTTAACTTGTTCTTTAAAATAATTTTACTGTTTTTCAACGTATAATTATTGTTGAAACAGTGTAAAATGGTTAATTGCCTTCACATTAAGAGCGGTAACATCAAGGTTTATCTTATCATCATCATGAATAAGCTAAGGAATTTTTTTTACTTTAATGCTTTTTCTTGACCTTTTTTTTTTTTTTTTTTTTAATTTTATTAAATGAGATTTTTTCAGTGAACTGCTTATTTATTTATTTTTAATATTTTATATCATAAAACGTATATAAATTTCTTATTTTCTTTTATTAAAATATTTTAATTAATTGATTTTTCAATCAGTTTGCATCGTCGGGATTGAATAACTGTATTCAATTAACATCATAAATATAAAAAGAAACTTTATTAAAGCTATAACATACTGCTTGGAGATATAATTGTCTGAGCATCAAATTATTATTTGATATTTATAATCTGTAATAGATAAAAGATATGCAAGCGATTTTAAGCATGAAAGAAGTTTTATATATATATCTTTCATCCGGAGGTCCTGGCTTCCAATCCCGGTCAGGCATGGCATTTTTCACACACGCTACAATTCATTCATCTCATCCGTCTGAACATATACTTAATTACGGTTCTGAAGGTTAAAAAAAAAAAAGAAAAAAGAAAAAATCTAGCATGCGTTGCCGGGCTCCGTGGTGCGAGTGGTAGCGTCTCGGCCTTTCATCCGGAGGTCCCGGGTTCGAATCCCGGTCAGGCATGGCATTTTTCACACACGCCATCATCTCGAGGATGAGATGAATGAATGCATGACATTCATTCATCTCATCCTCTAATGATATATTTTAACGGTGGTTCCGGAGGTTAAACAATGAAAAAAAAAAAAAAGTCTAGCATGCGTTGGCGCGAATTTTTGCTTTCTATAACTGGTTCGAATAGGAACGTATTTTACTTTTCCTCCTTTTATTTGAATATTTTGAGGTAATGATGTATATTTTTATCAAATTTCAATAATCTTTTATATAAAATAAATATCTATTTTTATCCAGAGTGAAAATTGTTTTCAAATGTTTGTAACGAAACGTAATAACAAATAAATAAATAATTTAAATACAAATTTAAAATAAAATTTCTAAATTTTTAAAGAAAATTTACGTGTCTTATTTATTACATATATTTGTTTGATATGTTTTTTTAAAAAAATATTCTTTTACAAGAAAGTTTATATAAATTAAAAATAGAGTGAAAATAATTCCATATTATAACCAGAATTTCAATCCGAAGTCAAATCCTAACGTGCAACAAAGGTAAAATTTTTAAAAATTGTAAATTTTTGTTAATTTAAGTTGAATTGATTGGTTCTAATTAAAAAAAATCATGTTAAAATAATGTTATTATTTTCTGTATATGAAAATAAATAAAATTCTCCAGTGAAATGTTACTCAAGATGTAAAGCGCTGATTTTCGTAAATTGATACAGCCATTGAATATTATTTATTTGAAGATTTAAGCATGAATATTGGGAAATATTAACATAAAATTATTTAAATTATTAAATTTTTTTTTTAGAATTAACTTGTTATTGAAAGTTTAAATATTTTCAAACAAAAAATTAAGAACTTAGGAGAATATGAATGCGAACTGATTTAATCAAATAATATTTTAAAGGATTTTGCAATAAAATATTTTACACCTAGCAGCACGTCTATATATATTAGTTTCATGAAACAACAGTCGTATAACCTTAGTGATTACATTCAGCAATAAGGAACTTCAAATGTTCATCGCTTTTTATAATAGAGTTTACGATTATTGAGAAAAGATATCAGAGGGGGTCACGTTGGACGTTAGCTGTTGTTCCACGATTAACTAGAAGAAGGAAAGATAGAAGACAGTTAAAACAGGTACTAACGTTAAGGAATCGATGTAAGATTCATTTCTTTGTTGCAATTCTTTGTTAAACTATGAGACAGTTTTGTTTGCTCGTTCACCTAACGATAGTTTGTATTTGTTGGTACGTTGCCCGTCAAGAAAGCCCAATTTATTTGTTGAATAAACACGGATCGTTTAAGCGGTATTGCGGCGGCGTTGTGGAGATACTTTTTGAAATCTAAAGTGTATCAACATAACTTGTAATGTAAGAGAAGCAATAGGTAAGAGGAGTGGAATGAAGACTGGAGGTAAATCGTGGACTCCTTCTTTATAGATCAAGAGTTACGACCTCTTGATCAACACCCAGATAGATCTTTTAGTTCTTAAGATATCTGCTTCAGCTGCATACTGCAAAAGTCATTCCTTTTATTAAACTCTGTAATAGACAAGAAAAGGATATCATTACTGGTTTTATTTTTCATCTTTTATTTAACTATTTATTATCGTACGCTGTAATATGAAGTTTTATTACAATAATTAAACTAATGGTTTTTTTTTTTTTTTAATAATTATTAGAGTCATCGGTAAAAATATGATAACCCTCACAGAAGAGTTCTTGTTTATCTTCTTAAGACGTTTAAATTTCGGATCTGGTACCTGTTAGTCTTATGTTTCCTTTTTTTGAATACTGTTGCCACCGCAAAAATTCTACAAATGAGTACTACTAGATAAGAATCAGAACTTTTATTTTCTTTTCTCAAATTTATTTATTTTTTCAAATTTCCTTTTTTATTGTAGTGAATAAAACATTTTTTACATTAATATTTTTAAAGTTTACTTGTATGGAAATGAAAATAAAGTTATAAGCAATTTAAAATTTTTAAGTTACGAAAATATAATTAAAAATTTTATGTTTTTTAATCTTTCTCTTGATCCTTATTTTATACTAAAAAGAAAAACTAACAAAGTTAATTATTTCTATGTATTTTCTGAACACATAGATATAGAATGATATTTTTACAAAAAAATTTATACTTTAATTTTTTTTTTGAGTCAAGCTACAAATATTAGAAATAATTATGTAATCCTTTTCTACTGTTTTTTTTTTAAATTTAGATAAAAATTTGGAGTTAAATAATATTCTCTATAATTTTAAAGAAAGCAATAAGAACTTCTACTTATAGCCCCAAATCATTCCCACTTCAGCTTTTTTATAAACCTGCGTGAGATCTTTCATTAGAATAGTTCTTATAATTTAACTTATGATATTTATATCTCTTTTTTTTACATACGGCGGACTAGGTTCGATGCTTCTAGTTTACAAAATTCGCTTAAATATAATAATAAAATAATTGTAACAAAAAAAACCTAATAATTATAATAATAATAGTTTAATGATGATGGGGTCACTACTGCTTTGGTAGCTGTTGCAGCTGTTAATATAATTTAGCGAACCTGTCTTTTTTTCACAACGGAACTCACCAATTAAGACCTTATCAGTACTCTTATGACAATTAGAAAACTAAAGTTCAACAGAGTCTTCTTTTTTCAAGGTTTGTCTACTTTACCTTCTATATTTCTTACAATTAACACTCACTAATACACAGAGGTATATTACGTTAAGTAACCATAACGAACTAAGAAATATTAGTTGTTACGAGCGTACAAGTACTTCATTGTATTTTTTTTTTACGGACGTACTAAATGCTAACTGTTTATGAAAAATGTACACAAAAAAGACACTAAGATTTTTTATTGTTATTGTATTTTTAAATGTGTGTTAGTAATAGGTACTGCATGATGAATATCTTAACAAATTTTATCTTAGCAAGCTTTTGGATGTAATCTAGAAATTTACAAGATCAAAGATATCAATTTTTTTCCGTAAATCCATATACTTAATTGATAATTGTATGAAATTCAATTTAAAATAAATTTATTTGCCTAAAATTCTTCATGTAAGTCAACTTGGAATATAATATGAATATGGTAAAAGTTTTGGGTGATTAGTAATGAAAGATAAATATACGTTTTCTAAATATATATTTATATTAGATCAAAAATATATAAATTTTTATTTATATTACAACTTTTTAATATAAATTTATATTTATAACAAATTATCTAAAATTACTTTAAAGTCTATTTTGATTATCGTGAAGGTTGGTGAGAATGTTTTCGTTCACTTTAGAATGTATCCTGCTGCAAATTTTAAAAGTTCTGCTTTCTACAAATTCATACATTAAACTCTCTTGAGAATTAGTTACCATTGGTAGTCTTTAAATGAGAGTATTTTTTAAAATAATTTATATGTATAATATTTATACTTTTCAGTTGTAAATTTAAAAACCTTATAAACAATATTCAATGTAGAATTAAGTATAGTGTTAGCGAAAAACTAGTTTGTGGTTGGTGTAAGAGTGAAAACATATATAGTTCAAGAAACTTTACAAGATCAGGAATAGCATACTGACCAAAATTAATGAACTATACAATCATATTGGTACATGAAAATAGACAAAGCGTTTATTACTTTCCGGTCAGGGCTTGCTTTGCTTGCCCTTCTTATCTAGCCAGAGGACTCCGCTCCCATTACTGCGTTTATTATCCTCATGGTTGTAAGAATAATACTGATAAATAATAATTAAATTTTGAAAATTTCTCTTTCCTGCAAAAAATAGGGTGGGTACCCATACAAGTATAAGTACCCCTAACGGTTCGGGTCTTTTCCCCAAGCTTTTTATTTGGGGGAGGGGCACTCGCGCATTTTTGAATGCACATGCCGCCCCTTTAGGTCAGGTGTAGGGCGGGAAGGGCAGCCTCTTGGAGGAGGAACGTGTCGGCTTCCCACAAGCAGGGAGTCACAGCGGTCTAAGGATGCCAAGAGGATTCCAAATGGGGGCTCCGCTGCAGGAGCTCAAACGGGAAGGATAGCAGGCAGGGGTAATCTGCTGTCATGACACCCAGGGCTGGCCGATGTTATTCCGTGAGGCGATTCCGGCTGCTCCTGGGAGGGGAAGGGGGAAGTATTTTAGTGGGTGAGAGCCCCACACTACGGCTGGTAGAGCTTTTTCCTCTTCCTACGCAAAACAGAACCAAAAAAAAAAAAAAAAAAAAAAAAAAAAGAAGCTTTTTATTATTATTTTTTTTTTTATAGTCAATGTAACTTTATAGATTTTTAACTAATAGAAAATTAGTTTCTAACAAGCTGTCGGAAAGTATAGATAATAATAAAATTAAATAAATAGTAATAAACCAATAAATGTTTAAAAAATAATATTGATTTTATTATTCTAGAATAAGATAATAGTGTCTGATCGATTAATGATCAAGCTGAGATAGATTAATCCTAGGTTTTGCTTTCTTTTTCTATTTATCTTATAAATGTTAGTAAATGTTAAAAAATTCATTAAATTTTTAATTTTATTATTAAATCTCTATCGGACTGAATTAAAAAATAATTAAATTCAGTGTATTATAAAACTGTAATAATAAATACGTAAATCAAAGACATAAAAAATATTTTTAGTAGTTTTGTGGTTTATTAATTTTGTTTCATGATATAAATTAGTGTTTCTGAGTAGCCGTGCCTAGAGTATCCTATGTTTGACCTTACTAAAGAAATATAAAAATATTTTTTTTACTGATACTTAACTTCTGATTAATGGCTGTAACGAAACAATAAAAGCTCAGAAGGTAACATAAAATTAGGTTTCTTTAATCGTAATAAAATTTTCTATGTCTATAAAATTCTACTAATATAGAATATGTAATAGGATGTAATTTTATAGGCGTATTTGTGATATATAAAAACTGCTTTAGCTTACAGAAAAATAAATTGGTAGAATGTTTTATTTTTTGAAGTGAAAACTTTTTTTAGCGCGTTGTGCCGGACACCTTTGTGGTAGACTTTCTAAATAGATTTCTTATGTAGTCTAATAATTTAAGTAATACCTAATAATACGTAATAATTAAGAAGTGCTTAATTAAAAAAAATTACCTTAACATTTTGAAAACAGACTTATCAAAAACAAAGGTCTAATCAATTTAAAAATCTAAACGAGATTTTTTTAAACGAAATTCGTAAGTTTATGAAAGAAAGGATTGCTGTGGGGGTGTAAGGTACCGCTTGGGCTTTCTCGTTTTCTGTTTTTGTTATTGTTTTACATTCATGGTTTATGTTTGTTGTTCTGGTACTCTTTATTATTGCGTGTTGAACTCAAATCTTTACCTTTCGGGTAGGTTGTGGATTTCAGTTCCTTAATTTTGTTATTCAGCATTATTTAAAACTTAGTTTAGTTTTCTTGAGGGTTCTTAATGATAGTAGTACACTTATTGCAATGTCACATATAGTATTCGCATCGGTGGCATCCTGAATGAGGCAAGAACAAGGCTTAGTAGTGTCTTTTGTTGAGGTTTTGAAGATGATCTTAGATAAAGCCCATAAAGACTAGGTACGGAGCGGATACCATGGTATTCGAAACTACCACATAGGTTTCTTCTCCTATAGGGTCTGGATGTACTTGGATGACAATATGAAAAAGACGCGCCTAACTAAGTAGGAATGGTATCTTGTTTTTATAATTTCTTTAATTATCCCTATATAGAAGTTAGCAGTGCTTAATTATTATGTTTGCCCTTCAGTTTTGGACCTTTTTTTGGTCTTAAAATTTCTATATAATTATTATACTGGTTTAATAAGAAATGTATCTGCTAAAAATATTTACTGTAAACTACATAA
The DNA here is from genome assembly GCA_010016005.3 of Zanna intricata. Classification (NCBI taxonomy): domain Eukaryota; kingdom Metazoa; phylum Arthropoda; class Insecta; order Hemiptera; family Fulgoridae; genus Zanna; species Zanna intricata. Next base: position 12,572 of record JAAAKQ030144917.1, read on the forward strand.
ACATGCTGATAATATTATTTACAGAATTTTATATGTAGATAGCACTTTCTCACCTACTGGATTGGTCTAGTAGTGATCTCGTTAAGCCAGTTACTTTTATATATATTTGAATTCTGTATCGAGGATATCGGTATTCTTTGGTGGTTGGGTTTTATTTAACCATACATCTCAGGATTAGTCGACTATACTTCATTCATATTCATTATTTTCACTGATCCTCTGAAGTAAATTTAGCCTTCGGGAGTCGAAGGCTAAACAGAAAAAGAAAGATGGTAATTTTCTGATGGTTTTTTTTTTCTGTCGAGGAATTGCGAAAGAATACCAGTTACGTATCCCTCGCGGGGGAGTGTTAAGCTCACAGCAAGTTCTGCCAAGTTGTTAATAAAGTAAGAGGCCTGCCTCCTGATTTCGAAGTCGAGAGTTCTAAGGTTCAAATCCTAGTAAAGATAAACATTTTTATACAAATTTGAATAATAGATAGTGGATACGGGTATTCTTTGGTGGTTGGGTTTCAATTAACCACACTTCTCAGGAGTGGTCGACCTGAGATTGTACAA
>JAAAKQ030144928.1:0-13128 GCA_010016005.3 Zanna intricata
TCACCTTGCACCGTTACTCCGGTGCTAAATTGTTCTTTAACTTCATTAACTGCTAGTTCTATGTGAAGATTAAAAAGGAACGGGGATAGGGAATATCCTTGTCGGACTCCCTTTTTTAATACAGCTTCTTTTGCACGTTCTTCAATTATTACTGTTGCAGTTTGATTCCTGTAAATATTAGCAATTATTCTTCTATTTCTATACGTGAACCCTAAATTTTTTAAAACGGTGAACATTTTATTCCAGTCTACGTTATCAAATGCCTTTTCTAAATCTATAAATGCCATGTATGACGGTTTGTTTTTCTTTAATCTTCCTTCTAGTATTAATCTGAGTGCTAAAAGTGCTTCTCTTGTTCCTATACTTTTCCTGAAACCAAATTGGTCTTTTCCTAGCAATTCTTCCACTTTCCTCTCAATTCTTCTGTACAGAATCCTAGTTGAGATTTTTGACGCATAAGTAGTTAAGCCAATTGTTCTGTATTCTTCACATTTATTTGCTCCTGCTTTCGCTTCTTCACCTGCACTGCGCAATAATTCTATTTATTATTATTATCTTATAAATCTACCAAGCCAAAATTACATGTAACATTAATGTACTATACTATTTAAACACACACACACACACACACACACACATATATATATATATATATATTATAAATAAAAGAGCAGAATAATATTCATAATTTAAATTTTGAGAAACAATACTTTTATAAATAAATAAAATATTTAATTCTTGTATTATATTATAGATACAAAAAAATAAAAATAAAAATAATTCTTTAATACAATGAGTATTTCTGAAAAATTTAAATATAAAAAATATTAACTCCTTTCTAGATAATTAAGAAAGAAATGCATAGAAAAACAAATAAAAATAATCATATGCATTTAAAATGATTATAAATAAAATACAAACAAAAGAAAAAAAATCAGAAGAAACATAATAATTTAAAAAATCAGAAACGATCCAATAAAACCAATCACAGATATTACTTCATTAGTTTAACAATTAAATCGTCATCCCATATTTCATAATTTATTTTCTAAAGTATGAAGTACAATATATAACAATTTTATTTGTTATTCCTAGGTATAAAGGTAGGAATAAGTTTTCTCTAATTTATAGCTGTCAGTAACGTTAACATTTAAGTGTAAGTTTCAAAATAGCAAGAAAATTTGCAAAAGTTTCACAAAATATTTGTAATAATTTTTACAAATAATCGAAATTCCAGTTCGAACCTATAATCATTTATTTATTAACTTGTGATAATTGCAATCTGACGTACCAGTTACAATTTTCTTGCTTTTTCTTGGAAGAACCATGAATTGATTAGCAAATAAAAATACTCTGTATACAAATTGTATCACGAAGTTCTCCCGGGACTTCATAACCTATTCTACTTGTGAAAATAAAGGAAAAAGTTCAAATAAACATGTCTTGAAATATAAATACGAGTATATTCTTCGTTTGCCAGTTACAACTAACGAAATATTTTACTCGGATTTCATCTACCCTGGTGAAATGAGATCAAGCTGAAATTTTTAGGACGTTAATTTTGGGGTAAAATTAGTGTTTCTGGTGAAATTTTTTTTTTTTTTGGTTTAACCTCCAGAACCACCGTTAAGGAATATCATCAGAGGATGAGATGAATGAATTGAAAAAAATGCCATGCCTGACCGGGATTCAAACCCGGGACCTCCGGATGAAAGGCCGAGATGCTACCACTCGCGCCACGGAGGCCGGTGACCTGAAAAATTGAATAAAACAAAGAAACTTAGAAAAATTCGTATTTTATTTAGAAATAGTATATTAGTACTGTGTTTATAAAAAAAGTACTTATTTAGTGTAAAAAAAAGAAAATTCTTTTTTGATGATATTAAAAATTAAAAAAAAAAATTTAGCGTCAAAAATTGATGTTAAAAAAAAACTGGAAATTACACAAAAATTTTAAAATAAAGATTAATGAAATAATACTTATATTAATGATAGAAATACTAGTACAATAAATTATTTTAAAGTGATAAATAAAACAACTGTTAATAACAATAAAAAAACAGTTTATTACCCCAATTTATTAGCCTTCACCCCACATTTCTCAAAAATTACTAGAAATATGGTTCTTGGACCTATTTTATTCAATTTTTCAAAGACCATAAGCAACACTAATTCTACCCCTAAATTAAGGTCCTAAAAGAAAAAAGTCCTAAAAAACTCAGTATGACCTCATTTCACCGAGGTAGCCGAAATCTTTCACTAGCTGTAACTCGCAAACGAGGAACTTTTAGGATATATGTTTTTATCAACGTTTTCTATTATTTTTATAAGTAGAATAGATTTTGAAAATTCGGGGTATAAATCTTTTTCAAAGTTTTTGTTCATTTACGTTTCTTGCAAACAACTACTTTAAAAACAGGGCAGCTATTTTGTAACTTATCCTGATTTAATGTAGAGATGAAAGTAAAAAATTAATGTATATATATATATATATAAAATTTCAAAAATAGAAAATGTGCAAAGTAATAATAATTCATCAGTTCTTCTAACTTTTGAAAAACTGCGTAAAATAAAGATTGGTATTTGGTGTTTGGTATCCAAATAAAACAGTTCGTATAAGAATAAAATAGCGAATTGATTTTTACTTCCTTAAACGAAGTAAAGGAAGTATTATGGTTGCGAAAAATTTCGGTTTTCAGATTTCAATAGAAATACCCATTTTGACTATCCCTAAATCCATTTTGATTAGTTTTGGCGTGATATCTGAACGTATGTACGTACGTACGTTTCTCGCATAATTAAAAAACGAATAGCGTAGGATGTTAAAATTTTGGGTTTAGGATGTTGTAACATCTAGTTATGCACCTCTCCTTTTGACTGCAATCGAGTGAATCAATAGTGTCCATAAAAGCCCAAAATCCCATAAAGAAATTCGATTTTGAACTTTTTCTTAATTGCAGTAATAAGCCCTTCACTGAGAGCTTTTCAACAACATATTATAAGTATAATATGGCGTAAGTGAACTTTTTTTAAAATTTAAATATATTGATTTATTAATAATTATTAACCCGTGAAAAGAAATCAGAATTTATTAGTGAATAAAATTTTACAGACTATTAAAAGGGTTTATATGTAATTTAATAGGCATTATTACATATGTGAATATGTAACAGATTTAGTGAAACATCTGATTATTTAGTATTAATATCGTATTATTTTTATATTTTCGTACACGGAAATCATGTGGTGTCCACAACAGATTTTTTTTTAACTTTTTAAAATTGTTTTTAGTTATTAAAAAAAATATAATTGTCATATATTGAAAAATTTATTAATATATAACAAAAAATGAAATAAAATTTTAAAAATGAATTTCAAAATCATAAATGATTCAAGAAAACATTAAAAAAACAAGTTATAATAATAATATAATAAAAAAGTAATAATATTAGTTATTTATTATTATAGTTTAAATTAAATTTACCACTTCACCAATAATGATACAAAAAAAGCTTCAAACTGTAGGACATTCCTGTCAAGAGGCTTTTTCTGATGCACGGCTTACACACACATACATATACAATTTAATTTAAAATACTTATAATTTTATTTAAATAAATAATAATATTTTTTGTACAGCTGTACTTCAATGCTACACTAGGGCTCCTTGTTGTGACAGGGGATACTGTAGGCGCAGTATACTCATTTAGCCATTAGTTTACAGCATTCTTTGGGATGGAAGTGCTATTTTTAAACAAAAAACTTTTAACAAATATTATTATTTTTTAATTGTTAACAAATGTACCCATTAAAAATAAGTATTTAATTGGGCGAAATCTCGAAATACTGAAACTGACCTTGCTGTGCAGCATCACCCTCCCCCCTTGACCTTTTAAGTTGTAAATTAATAGCATCAATGCTTCACATACAGAAGTAATCTGACCAAGTTTGGTCAAAATCAGTCGAAGAGTTCTGGAGTTATAAGTTGATTTAGAGCCCAACACACACCTAGATACGAACATCCGGGAAATTTCCATGTGATTTTTTGGGTTCGTTAGTGTCAAAACATCAAGATCCGGTGAAAACCGCATCTGGGAAAACTGGACCGATTACAATACTTTCTCTTCTAAAACTGTAGCTGCTATAGCGCTAGACTGGAAAGTAAAATAATGAATGAAGAGAAAACAAAATATAAAATATGAAACAATGATTTTAAAAAAATGATCTCGACATCACATGACTTCCTTGTATGTCTATTAAATTACATATACACATTTTTTGCTGCATTTCATTTAAAGTTATTTCATTTGAAAGTGAGTCACGATCTTCTAATTCTTCAAAAACTGGACAGTTACACAATTGCTAAAATATTAGTTTTTATTAACATAAAAATTTTTTACAATTATTAATTCAACAATCTTGTCTGAAATATTAGGATAGAGTAAAATTCCCTTTATTACTCTTTAAATAAATGTAAATCTTATATCTATCTAATACTAAGGTTTTTAAATTATTATGACGAAACCATCAACAAAATGAAAAAAAAAACGAACATGAGAAGAATACTAAATTTCATAGCTATGTTTATTATCAAGCTGACCGAAACAAATGCAAAAATTATGGATTTGTACAGGGGAAAAGGGAGAACCAAGTAAGTGTTACCTATTCACGGATATCATATTTCATCATTATTTTTTGTACGAGTATATATTTATATATAATTTTTTTTTCATTTAATTCAATGAAAAAAAATTGGAAAAGGTTACTAAATTTTTAGTTAATATTTTTAACATGTTTGTAGTGAGTTAAAATGACTATAGTGTTGTAGGGATTTTGCCTTTATGTATTTATTCAGAATTTATTACAATTGTTACTGCAGTTCATGGATTTTCAGTTGGTCTCACATCTCGTCTATACTTTGGTTTACTTTGCTTAATGTTTAAAAAACATTTTTTTTTGTAAGCAAATTATTTCTAATTCTGAAAAAAATAACTACAGTGACCTTTTTCAATAATAAGTTTAATCAATTTAAGGTACTCCATATTACTGTAGCTAACAACGGAAAGGCAGTGGCTTATTAGTGCAGTTAAAAAATCAAAAATCAAAATTTTTCAAATTGAAATCTTGCTTTATCTAGAGATCAACTGAATACAAATTTTTGGGCTAGTTTATTGCAATCAAAAGGGAAGGTAAACAACTACGTAACTTCAACTGTAAACTTCAACATTCTACGGCTAATCGTTTTTAAGTTATGCGAGATGATTAGCCGTAGAATGTTGAAATTATGTAATTAGAACTGCTGTTACATCTAGTTGTGTACCGTGGTCTTCGGCTATGACATGAAAAAAGAACATCAGAAGCCTGCTGTCAATCCAACGTAGAGCGGGAATCAAAATCATAAATGCCTACCGCACGGTATCCACTGCGGCGGTGGGGGTGCTTGCAGGGGTACCCCCAATACATTTAATAGCCCGACAACGAACTTACGAGGGGATTCTGAGAAGAGAAGCAGTAGTACTTTTAAATCAAGAATGGCAAGAACTCTGGGAGGAGAAGAGGACGGCGACCTGGACCCGACGCCTCATCCCCAGGTTGAAACCGAGGTTGGAGTGGGGGCACGGGGAGGTGGGTTATCATCTCTCCCAATTCCTCTCTGGCTACAGAGACTTTGGTGTGTATCTGTATCATTTTGGCAGGTAACAGTGGCAGAATTGTGTGTATTGTGGACTGCAGGATACTCCCTATCATACTTTCTTCCAGTGCCGCACGCTGGGAAGTTACCACGGGAAGATTCAACATGGAAGGATTTAACATGGTGGGCGGGGAGGCCCGTTCGAGGGAAAAGACACTCCCCCTGACTGAGTTTTGCTTAATTGCTGGTCCGGGGGAGCAGGGGGAAAAAAAAGTTATGCGAGATACATACGTACATATATGTACATACATACTCGTACATGTATGTGCCGACACTAGTCAAAACGGTGTCAGGAATAGTTCAAATTTCCGTTGAAATCTGAAAACCGAAATTTTTCGCATTACAATACTTCCTTTACTTCGTACAAGGACATAAAAATTTTGTCTTTATTTTACTATGTAAAATAAAGACTAAAGTAGAGTGTTCTTTTAAAATTATATTTATTAGGTTTGAGCAATAAAATAATCACTATTATACTGTAGGGAATGTTTTGTAACTTATAGTATTTTATTACATTTAGGTGTTGGGTAGTAGTTATTCAGTAAATTATAAATCATACTTTTCCATTGACTTTATTAATAATGATAATAGTAGGATGACAGGAGTATTTAATTATCTGCACAACTGGACAGAGAAAAAAGTAGAAAAGTATTGGTTCATAAAAGTAAGGAGGAGTAAACTGATGTATGAGATGTACAAAAGGAATAAATCTATCGAAGAAGGGTTGCTAGATGAGAAAGAAGGACGTGGTTTCGAGACCGTGAAGCAGTGGAGAAGAGAGGAGAAGTTTCGTCTTATTGACGTTTTTATTGCTTGTTTTATTGGCGCGGAACCAGCACTTTCGAGTTTTACGGATCGACTCCGTTGTTAAATTGGCAGCGTACTACTCGGTATAAACTGCTGCCTACACATCTCATTTGCAGTTCTCTTAAAAGCTAATCGTTTTTCTATCAACCGCGACATTAGAGTCTTATTATATTTAAGCAAAGTTGAACTGAGAAGAAATTTATTTTGTTTTCCGTAATATTAATTACGCTTTTATTTCTGTTTTGTTTCGTTTCACAGCAATAAAAATATATTATAGCTTAAAAATATTATTTATTTGAGTTTTATTTTCTGCCCTTCCTAGCACTGTCACTCTAACATTTATAGTTAACGCATTTCGGAGTATCTCCATTCTCAAAACAATCTATTTGAGTATATCTATTATGAGTACTACTTTTTACTCTCCATTTTTGTACTCCGAAGTGTGTCAGCTACAAATGTTAGTGACAATGCTAGGAAAAGCAGAAAGTAACACTCAAATCAATTGTGACAATCCTAGCATAAATATGAAATACTGTCGAAATTTTTAAAGTAAATTATAAATGTACTAAGTACTTAAAATTAACGTTAGAAATACGGTAAAAAACTGTTCCATCATTTTTCTCATCCAACTTGATATGTAAATACAATCGTTTTGGTGCAGAAAAAAAATGGTTGTAAGTGGCCTTGTATAAAAAAAGATTAATCTCCAAAAATTATTAGACCATTTTTAAGGAAAAAAAAAATCCTTCTTTTAAGGAATAATATCATTTGTACCATTTAACTTTTTGTAGAGCAAAACACAAATGTCACTAACTTCATAGAGAAAATTATTACTCTTATAAAATAATTTCCTGTATTTCTTGCCATTTGTATCTACTTTTTTTTCATTTTATGTACATATACTGTATGACCACATACCTCATTAAATGGGCTGAATCTTTTCATTACTTCAGTGCATCAAGGATCTTTCTAATTATACGGAAATTTGTTTATATCTATTACTGGTAATGATGTACGTACTATGAAGTCTAAATATTTTCTTATGAAAACAATTATTTTACTATTTACTGAAACATATTTTTTCTTTTTGTAAAGTATGATTTGAAGGTTTAAGATGCTAGAATTTGTTATATGTACTTAAACCTAATATTCAAATTCGAATAATTTTGGAGTATTTTATTTTATCCAACTTTAATTAAGTAGCATTATTTAACAGATTTTAATTTTTCTTAGTAGAATTTTTTTATGATCAGTAATAAAGTAAAATTCTATCAGAAGGAAATTTATACTTCAGTTTTCAGGCCAAAACTCATAATTCTTTTTCTTCATCACAGCTAATAGTATGAAGTTTATTAATTTTCCTAAATTCTAGGTAAAAATTGTATATATTTCCAATACGCATAGGACTAATGTTAAATGTTATGTCTAATGTTATGTTATGTTAATGTTTTGTTAATGTTAATGTCTATGTTTAATGTTAAATTCTAATGTTATCACCTTCGTACTAAATGACAGTTAGTTACATAACAATAATGATAGCTTGTGTTGTACCTCTTCAGTGTTTGTTAACTGATACAGATACCATGCATAATATAGGCCATCAAACTCTAGCCTTCACTATGATATTACAAATACATTCCGACATAAAAACTATCTATATTTTTGGGGTTTGATGAAATAAATATTTAAAAAAGAATCTAAAGGGTGTAAAGGTTTTATCTTTGTAATAATTAATAATATATACACATTTTTAATCAGAATTAATCCAATGTTAAAGAATTGTAATATACACAGTTTTATTTCTTAGGTTATTTTTGAATAACATTATCTTTGTAAAATAGGGAAATAAAATAAATCTTATTTAATATTTTATCAACTTTCAATAATAAATATCCTCTCTACTCTTTCAAAACTGGTTTTAAATGTCAACTACCAAAATATTACAGTATGGTGACTATATTAGCAATTGCTTAGTATTGTTTATTGATAAGAAGAAATTTTCCTTTAGAAGAAAAAAAACGCAAACAACGAAGAAGATATTTTATATTGTTTTCTGAATTTAGATTTAAGAAGATTTTCCAGCAAGTCATTAAATCATCAAGTTCTTAAAAAAAAAAAATTAATAAATTTAAAAATAGATATTAACAAAAAAATTTTAATTAATTTTTTTTTTTAATTACAATTTTTAAAAGTTTCATGACAATAAACTAATAAAGAGTGTCCCAAAATGAACTAATATCTTAAATTTGCCGCCATTTTTTCACAGTAAAACCAGAGTTAATACTCTGGTATTTTGGTCTCTGTATTTTGTACTCTGTATTTGGTCTGATCAATTATCATTTTAATTAATTATGGAAAAATACACACTTGAAACACTCGAACGAATTGTAGAAACAACAATATAACGAGTTTTCGAAAAAAAAAATCATCTTCAGCTATGAGGCACATATTTTTCTTATCGGCTTTGTCAATGAAGAAATTGTCGAATTTTGGAACCATATACCAAAAGAGATTGAAGAACTTCTATGCATTCTGGACGGGACACGGTTTGGTGCGGATTTTGGGTTGGGGATTGATTGGATCTTACTTCTTCGAAAATGAAAATGGCGTTACCATAAATGGAGTTCGGTATCTTGAGATGATTTCTAACTTTTATAGCATAAAATTAATGATATAGATGTGAAAACTTAAGGTTTCAACAAGACGGTGCAACATGCCATGCTGCCAGTGAAATCATGCAGCTGTTGGAAGAAAATTTAACGGTCGTGTTATCTCATAGTTATGTGATATGAATTGGCCGCCAAGGTCGTGTGACTTGATAAATTGGACTCTTCTTTGGGGTCACATTAATGATAAAATGTATATCAATAAACCACAAAAAATGAAGACCTCAAAGAAAAAATTCGATACAACATTATCGACATTTTCCAACAATTATGTCAACATGTTTAGAAAAATTTTGCGAAAAAAGAGTGAAAATGTACAGCCAAAGCCGGAGCGCTCAGTTCTCAGATATTTTGTATTACAAATAACCTCCATGGAATTACTGTCTAATAAATCAAAAATATTATCAATTATCAAAGAAAAAGCGTGTTTTATTAAAAAAATAAAAATGGTAGCTTATAATGGAGCACTCAATATAAGTTTTCCACGTTGATTTTTAATTACTGTTGCCAATTTATGATATTTATAATTTATATTTTTTTTATAGATAAAAATGAATACAAATCCATATGAGGGACAATTTTTTCTTTATGTAAAAATGGTAATGTATTAACAAGACACAATTATTTTAATTATAGTAGTATCAAACAATTTACAATAATAAATGGCCTATGATATATGACTGTTATGTTCAAAATCAGAATCTTTGGAGGGAGTATTATCGGATAATAAGTTTGGAAGTGACGGTGGAGTAATAGTAACTGGGCTGAGGTGGTAGAAGGGAGGTTAGTATAAATAATTTATGGGAAACAGGGTCGTGAAAGTGCGGTTTAGACAGAGTAAACCGTACCGAACAAAGAGAATGTGCCTGGGAATTCTATATTCGGTTGGCCTATTGCAACCCTTTACGGTAAACGAGTTAATAAAATCTAGGGATAAATTTCTATATATACGAAACTTCAACGTAATTTTCTATTTCTTATTTTTTCACGTAATTAATTAATATTAAAAATCCTAACATCATTATTCATTTTTAAGTATTTCTAATTTTAATAGTATCAACTAAATTGTAGGGAGTAAATTCGTTTCATATAGTTGAACTGAAAATTACTAATGTTGTAATTAAAAATTAGTAATATTTCATTATTCTTCGAAACTAACTAAAGATAAATACCAAACTTTAATGTAAATAAATTAAAATAAAATTAATTAAGTTTTGAATATTTTTATTTTGCGTAGTATTTTTTTAATGTATCCAGGTTTAAAAATATTTTAATCATCTACTATTAAGCGATCTTCTTCACAAAGTAAACAGTAAATATTTTAAGTAAGTTAGTAATAATTAAACAAAGAAATTACTTTCTTCAATGAAGTAAAATGATCGAAAGAAATAATAAATTTATAATATAACCACCATCAAACTTCGTCCTCACGCAATGCACACTACGGATACAATAAAAAGATTACCGTAGGTCTAATTGGCCTTTCCTTTTTCTGTGTGAATTTTTAACCGATATAGAATAGAAGAAGCCATTTGAAGAGTTTATAATTGTGAAATCCCGTAGTTGTCAAATTTTAGGAACAGAAAATTTAAAAAAAAAAACAAAAATTTATAATTATTTCTCACGTTAGACTTGACAAACAGGAATTAAGTTTGGCCTGAATTATATAAATTTAGACTTTTAAGTGTTATTATGTTAGAGATCTGAACTAAAATACGTATTCCATTTTCTTACTGAGAAATGTATTTACTAAAGTTTTTTTTTGGGGGGGGGTTTTTTTGAGGGCAAAAAACGTCTTCGCGTTAACATCGCCCGGAATAAAATTATTGAAAGGAAGTAAATCCCTTACTAACTAAAAAATGAAACAAAAATATAAACTTAAATATAATATCACAGCTAAAGCTTATTTTAAAATAACTTAAAACTAAAATTACAAGCCTAAAACTAAGAAAGTAAAAACAAACAAATAAAATAAAAAGCCCTCAAGTGGGGTGTAAAGGGCCCCATCGTTAATTCGATGAAATAAAATGGGTAATAAAATATGTAAAGAAAATTAAAACTAAATTAAAAAACAAAAACTTAAAAAATAATTTTATTAAAAACTTACAACTAATATCACAGAAAGGATACTAAAACTTAAAATTAAAACTAAAAAGTTAAAAACTATAAAACTTAAAACTATAAAAGTTAAAAATCCGTTAAGGGGTGAAAATAGCCCCTTAACGGATAAAAAAAAATAAAAACTATGAAAGTTAAAAATAATTAAGGGGTGTAAAAAGCCCTTTAACGAAAAAACAGAAATATGTAAATCTTAAATTTTTTTTTAAATATTGATACGTCGTAAGAAACCGAGAACCCTATGTATCATTGTACTGTCGTTTTTTAGGATCTGGCGAATATTGTAAGGTAGTTTAAATTTGCGACGTAACGCCGCGATACATATGCAATCAGTCAAAATATGATGCACAGTTAGTTGGCAGTTACATCTAATACAGTGTGGTGCTTGGTCTCCAGACATAAGGCATCCGTGGGTAGCCCTTGTATGCCCTATCCGCAATCGACAGAGGACGACTTCTTCACGGCAGGTTTCTCTGAATGAGGAACTCCAAGCCAACACAGAATCTTTGATATAGCGGAGTTTATTGTCAACTGTAGCCGTTCATACTTCTTGCCACCTTACGTGAAGTGCGATTTTCATATGGTTTATAAAGTCGAATGTAGTAACACGGGTAGTGAAAGGTGGTTGACTACATGCGTCCTTAGCTGCGGAATGTTCATTTCCTGGAATCCCTACATGGCTTGACATCCAGCAGAAACTCATTTCTGTGTTGCGATGGTCCAACTCAGCGATTGTGTTATGTACTTCTATGACGATGGGATGTTTTGAATAGAAGATTTCTAGGGCTTGGAGAGCACTATAAGAGTCGCTACAAACAAGAATACCATGATACATAGGGTTAATGATATTCAGAGCCTTATTTATTGCATATAGTTCGGCAGTAAATATACTTGTCATACTCGGTAGGCCAAACATGTATGTTCTATTGTTGACTACGAACGCGCAACCAACTGTACCATCCTGCTTTGATTCATCTGTGTATATTATTGTATCAGGGTTTATATTGGAAACAATATGATGAAAATATTTCTGAAAAAAGATAGGTGGTGTTGATTGCTTCTTGTGTATGGTAAGATCGGAATTAAAATTTGTAGCGCCGATTCTCCATGGAGGATATGAACATTGGAATGCTGGAAAAACGGATGGTACATCAACGTTTAAAATATTTACTAACCCTCTGGCACGTACACCCATAGGTGGAGTATAATGGTCTTCATATCTTTGAAAATTCGGGTTCGAAAAAACTGCTGTAAACGCCGTGTGATTCGGTTGTTCTTTAAGACCGGACCAATAAGATGTTAGAATTTGGTCACGTCTATCCCAAAGTGACGGTTCACCGCACTCGACAAGTATGCTACTAACAGGGCTTGATCTAAAGGCGCCTGTAGCAAGACGAATAAAATAGTGGTGTACAGCATCTAACATAGTCAAGGCGTTATTTCGTGCAGAAGAGTAGGCGATGCAGCCGTAATATAATCGGGAACGAACAAAGGACTAATAAAAACGCAACATACATGATCTATCGGCTCCCCAATTAGTATTGCTAAGAACTCGTAGTATATCCAGCAGTTTGGAACATTTCGTTTTTAATTGTTTGATGTGATTGACCCACCTAAGATGGTTTTCAAAAACTAGACCTAGAAACCTGATTTCAGGAGAGACAGTAATTAGTTCTCCGTTTAGAAATACTTGCGGAATGGACGGGTCCCGGAGCCGGGAAAAGACTACACATTTAGTTTTCTCAAGTGAAAAGGTGAAGCCTGTAACCCTGGACCAAGCTTCAAGGCGAGATATCGTGTTCTGTAATAATCTCTCAGCTGTGGCTGTTGAACGGGACGTAATAT
>JAAAKQ030144939.1:16703-28383 GCA_010016005.3 Zanna intricata
ATTTATTATTATTTCTTCTTTTCCCATTATTTTGTATTCCATTTTGAAAATTCCATTATTTTGTATTTTTTGAAAATCTAGTATACACGTTCTTCCTACGTTTGTAAATGCACACTAAGAAAGGATTTTTTGAAAGTTCGAGTTTAAAGGATAAAAATGGAGTAACAATTAAATGTACTACTTTTTTTTTTCTTTTTTTTTTTTTTTAATTTCTCTGTAAAGAATGAAAATATCAGCTTCATTTTTGGTGAATGACTTGGGTGAATTTTGGTTCATGTGAAAAAAAAAATTTCTAAATTTTTTTTTTTAAATTCAATCGTAAAAGATGTGAAGAAAAGTAAAAAAAAAAAAAAATCCAACAATGGTTGAAAAATGTTCCCCATTTCTGACTATACTAAACAAAATATGTACTCGACTTGGGCTTGCAAATACTTTTGTATAACATCTAAATCCTTTTTTCGGATTTTTTTAATTTTAAGTGTCGTTAAAAACCATTGTTTTTTTTACATTTTTTCCGTATTATGCTACCGCTACTGAATCAATCTTTATGCGATCTGTAAACACTCTGATGGTAATTTATGTTTGTAATTCTGATGACGTAATTTGCGAGCGAAGCCGTGACGGGAAATCTAGAAACCAATATGGGTCTTGTACTGACCAAACTGTTGCTTAGAAGAAATTTTTAATATACTGGTTAGTTTTTATAAATTGAACAGACTTTAATTTTTTTTTTTTATAAATATTATTCTCACAAGCATGACCCTAATGAACACACAGAGGGTCCAGGAGGCAGAGCCCGTGGCCAGACGGGGGAAACGCAAGTAACCGTATTGCGCAGGCAAAGCCGCGTCGGGATGCTAGTTTTATATAAAATTTTTGTAAACCGGTTTTACAGCGTTAATTTCATTACTCAATTTACAAATACGAACAATGTGTCATAGCTCGTAAAGCTAAATACAAAAGAAAAAAAAATGTGTATCTGTTCCTTTTCATTTTTTTTTTATCGCATTCAACACAAACAGATGTAAAGCAAGCAGCTAACTGAATCTCTAACATGCATTATAAATTACATAAATGTAATCGAGTTCCATCAGATTACTGACAAGTAAAACTATTTAAAAGAGTCACGCAGAATACAATACAGTTTTGCAAATTAAATACACATATTTAAGAAGTACGAGTAAACGATAAATTTATAAAGACGAAACTATCTTATACCTGATACCTCAAAACGTAAAGAAAATTCATTTTCATCCTCCCCCCCCAATTTCAAACTTCGACCAAAAGTAATACGGTATTTTTCTTTGAAAAAAAGTGAGTAAAAAATATCTGGCAAAAAGCTTGCAAAATTGTCCTTGTGAAGCCGGAAACTCCGGTTACAGAGAGCTTCATCCTCAAAAAATTACTTAGAAGAGGGATTAACCAGAATATTTAAACATAAAAAATGCAAGTAATGATTTATGTAAAAAATTATTCTACTATCTGAGTAAACTTCTAAGATATTATACTAATAGTAATTTGTTACCTCCGCCCAATCTGTCAGTTGTAAACAAAATTAAATGGGATTTTTAATGATATATTCAGAGGTAATCGTAAAAGATTTCATAAAAATCAGGTTAATCCAGTCTGAAGATATCAAGCAAAATAATACTGGCCAAATGAAGCCAGAAAATAAGGCTTATTATCATCCCTCACTCCTGGATTAAATTCCCAAATACACAACCAAAGTAACATTTTAATCTAACGAAATCATATAATCGATACAAGAATTTCAGTCATGAATTCAGAAAAAACGAAAAAATAAAAAGGGTTTTTTTACCACCACTCTCACAAATAAGATCGAACACCATCAGAAAGTATCTTAGCTATCTGAGAGTCATTAAATTTTGCGAAAACATTTCCTAATTTTTGAGTAAAATAATGATATACAGGACCGATAAGATCTATAACATCCTGCCCACTCAATACATTTTGCACAAAATTAAATGGCTACAACTTCCCATATAACAGAAATCACAGTACTAAAAATAACAAACCAATCCCAAAATATACAAGCCAAAATACAAACGTATTTACGTACTTAAAAGTACAAACGGCTATTTTCAATACGGATATCGACCTTTTCAGACCGATAAAATTTGACCTACAAAACGTTATCTGAAAATACGTAAAAACGAACCATAGATGCATCATTCCAGAATTTTCCAATGGCAGAATTGTGATTATTTTCTTGAATATCATGAAACGTCAAGGTCTGAAAATTTTTACCCGATTAGCTTATTTTTCCTTACATAGAAACTCTGTAGCTATACAGCATAACTAGATAGCCGGGAAAGTAAAATGTTATCAAATTTGATTGAAAACGTCGTTAAGTTTTTAATTCAATTAAAAATAGCAAAAAGTTAAATCAATAAATATATTTTTTTAAATTCTTATAAATACAGTTATATTTTCCTAATAAAAAGACCATTATCTTTCAACAAAACTATTTAAAAACTGGGATCAGTAGAACACAAAAAATAAAATAATAAATACAAATGAAACGGTATAGAAACTTTTTACCATTCTATTATATTATATGTACTTTAAGAGAAGGGTTTTTACCGTTAATAAACGATTTATATAATTCAGTGTGAAAAAAACTGAATCAGCTAACGCAGAATGTACAGCTAGCTATATTCTGCAAAACCGCGAAGTTATCACCGATTTTCAGTATTAAAAGGATTTAGTTTTCAGAACCTTTGGATGATTAAAACAAGACCACTTATAATTTACCAACTTTTCGAAGAAAATTACGGTATTACTTTCGGTCGTATGGTAGTAGGGGGAGATGAAAATGAATTTTATGTTTTGAGATATGAGTACGAAAATAAAATTCACTTAAATTGGGGTCTCCTTACATATATATAGAGGCCTTTCTATATAATAGTGTACCTGAAGTTGTGCATGTGAAGATTTGATGAAGAATGGTTGAGTAGTTCTTCAGCTACGCTTAGTTTAAGGTCGAAAAGATTTAAGCGCGACAAATCAGAAGCGTGGTTCGTTATGATGCTTCAAACATCATAACGAACCACGCTAACGAAACGTCAACATTCTTTGACGTTTCTTTACCTGTGTTATCTATTGCTAGTATAATTGAACCGAAGTAAAAAAAATACTAAAACTAAATTAACGAAAAGTCGGTCTTTTTGCGTAGAACTGTGTCAGAGACTTTTTATTGTTGATTAAAAAATCTTTGCAATTAGTATAAAATTTTCTTCATTGTGTAATTCTGAACAGACCGTACAGCTTTTAAGAAGCTTAATTTTTTTTTTAAATTTACGAAAAAAATAAAATTAACAAAGATCGATTAATTTTTCTGTCAAAGCCGTTCTCGATACCAACACAACCGAGTAGAAGGCCGCCGTATACTATTTCTCAATTAATTTATCTTTTCTGTTTTTATCCGGTATTATCACATCCTATTAATAAAAAATAAAACAAATACAATTCGTGTAAAATAAGCCGGGAATTGGATTAAAATAAATTAAAACTGAAATAAATCAATAAATATATACATTTTTAACTTTACTTAAAAAGGTAGATTTCGATTATTAAATTTTCATTGTAAAAAATACTTTTTCTGGTGATTCCATTGAAACCTTTTTCCTAAATAACTTCAGCAATTAATATTTTTAAAGAATAATCAATTAATAATAAAACGATAAAAACTTTTTTATCGTAATAATACTGGATTTTTGCAAAATAATCATATTATATTAGTCTATAAAACTATGAAAGCTTAAGTTAATTAATAAGTAAAAAATAATATACATATATTTATAAAGGATCCTTAGCTCACGCTCGGTAGCCAACAGCAGTTTTTTTCAATCTTGTTATTTTAATTTTTTATAACTATACAACTACAATTATATAACTATATAACTACAATTTAATAGTAACTAACACTCAATTGCGTTTTTCTTTCTTTACATGATTTAATATTTTATTACTATTTTTTATTTTTTTTTATTTTAAGTACAAACTATTAGTTATTCTCTATCTAGATTCATCAATTTTTAAAATTTTAACTGGAAAATTAATAACGAAAAAGTAATGTAGAGTATTTTTTTTTTATCACTTTAGCTATACACTTTTAAGGTATTTTTTTTTATAATAAACAAAATTATTAATTATGAATTACATTTTCATAAAAATATCACAATATAATTTTAAATTAAACAGAATATTTAGTGCAAATTAACTTTCTGTAAACTACGATCACAGAAATTAATAAAAAAATTCAACTTGCAGGAAAATAACCCTTTTGTAAATCCTTTACACTAGAGAGGGTTATTTCAGCATCTAATAATCAAGGGTATTTTTTTTTTATTTGAAAAATTTGAATACTCCTGATATTTACGGATGACGTGAAATATGTAGAATACAGTACATACATTTAAAATCCAATCGTAATTAAAATATTAGAAATAAAAACAGTTTTGTAATATACAAATACTATAAACAATAAATTATAAAATTGTTACAGACTATCAATTATAATAATTACACGATATAATTATCCATTTAATATAATTATACATATTTAATTATTCGTTAAATCATTTTAATTTAATAAATACGAGGGTAAAAAAAAATTAATGTAGAAAAAATTAAATATTTAATTTAATAAATATTAATAAAATTCTCTTATCGGAATTTTTTCATTAAAATTAGAAAAAGAAATTAAATAAAATACCAATTTTTAATATGTAATTAATTTCAAGATGATTATTTATCACTTTAAAAAAAATTTACTTTCAAAAGTCTAAAAACTAATTTTCACAACATTTAAGAATTTAATTTTTTAAATACCCTTCTTTTTCATTTTTAACGTTACATACAATTTAAATTAATTGTACTCTTTTTTTTAATCTTACCAATTCCGAGACAAATAAAAAGAATTTACAAATATGTATAAAAGCAAATACAATAAAACAATCAATTAAGTGTAATTAATAATATATAAACAAAAAATGTTTACGTAAAGTGCTACGAACCGCTTACGTGTATAACCGTCGTGAAACTAATACGAGTAAGTTAGATACGCTCAACTGTTGGCATTACTGCGCATGTCCACGTGCCATAGCAACAGGTAGGCTTATGTACTGCAGGTTTACCATTTAATAAAACAAAACGAAAACACAAAATTAAGCACAAAAATCTCCCTATTAAAACTTTTTTATTATTCAATTCTATTATAATTATGAATTAAACTGATTTTTTTTTTTTATATGGTTTAGGCCCTCCTTGGAGCAAACCTAATCAATGTTGGGAAGATCTTCCTGGGAATTTTTCTTCTTTGCCCAATACTGTCTCATTCGTTTAGACCTCTAAAATCTCTGTTCGTCTGTGATATTGTAATTTCTTTGTTTCGGAGTTTTAGTTTTTCTTGTTTTTAAGGGTAATTTTTTCTTCCCTCTTTAAGATCTGTTCTTTTGTAATATGAAGTCCTTTAAGGTCTTCTTCCATTTCTTTTAGCCAGTTGTTTTTAACTTTTTTCTTTGTCTGTAGGTTAGTAGTTTCTTTTGGGTTAGCCTTTCTTCTACAGCCTTGCTAGATGACTCATCTTATCCTCAGGTTGTTCAGTAAGGGTTCGTTCTCCTGATATACGATTTCATTAGAGAGAAATCAATATTTTCCATCTGCTATATGTCTTTTGTTAATAATTAATTGTTCTAAAAATTCTTCTTTCCACTTTCTGAAGTTCTTCTGGGTGTTTTTGTTTCTAAGATTGAATAGCGTTTCGCATGCACAAGTTAGTTCTGGTCGTATTACTGTATTTTAGTGTTCTAATTTTTGTCTTTATCGAGTGAGACTTCATTTTTTTTGCAGGCCATGTTAGTTTCTGTGCAAGTCGTAGTGTGTTCATTCTATTCTGGATTATTGGTATTTCATTTATGTTCTTGTTATTATTCTCCAAGGTATTTAAATTTGTCTGTGGTGTTTATTACTTGTTGATTGTTGAGGGTGTTGCCCCTCGGTTTTTTTTTGGTGTTGTGACATTTTTTCTTTTTTTTCTTACAAGATTTGCGGTTCGATTTTCTCTGCTTTTTTTTGGGGGGTTTTTTTTTGTTTTTTTTTTTTTTTTTTTTTTTTTTTTGTTTTCTTCCCGACTTCATGACAGCAGCACGAGATCATCCGCGAATGCTAGATAGTTCAATTTTATTTGTTTCCCAATTTTGAGTTCTTTGTTCTGTTTTTTCCATTCCCTCATGATTTTTTCCAATACTGGAGAAGAGAAATGGGGAAAGCCCGTCTCCCTGCCTCAGCTCTGTTTTTAATTTAACTTGAACGGTTTGGAGAGTTCTCCTGTAAATTGTACTTTGGAATTTGTGTTTTTAAGAACTGCTTTAATCAGATACATTAATTTTGTATGGAATCCATATTCTTTCAGAGTGTTGTAAAGATTCTGTTTGAATACAGTCATACGTTTTTGAAATCTATGAATGATATTATTAAATTTTTATTTCCTTTTTTTGCTTATCCATTCATTTTTATTATCCATAAATAATTATCCATTTTAAATTTATGATTTGTTCCGGGCAGCTTTTTCCCTATGTCAAAAACTCCTTGATATTTTCCCAATTCCGTGTTAAGTTGGCCTTGGATACTCCACAAAAGAATTTTAGAGAAATGATTATATATAAAAATTGTAATGAATGGTCGATAAAAAATTCGGATTTTTTCCGTATACAAAAGTAAAATAACTAAATCATAAAATAATTAAAAATTTGATTTTTTAAAATTTAAAATGGGCATTAACCTCGTAAATCCTGAAGAGCTCCGTAAACGATTTTTCAAGAGCGTAATTATGTTAAATTATAATCCTAGTTATCGTATAGTTTTCTAAAACTTCCTAGGAACGTTTTCTACAACCCTCCGTTCGAGAAAAAGTTAGTAACATTATTCAAGAATAGATAAAACATTTTGCTCTAGACAAAAAAAAGGAATGCCCGGAAAATGCAGGCAGTACAGCGCAGCGGATGTCTGAAGATCATAAGGTGTTACCGCAAATTTTCAGCACTAGCGGCGGGAGTAATTTCGGGCACTCCTCCGATTATTTTGATCGCAAAACAAAGAGAAAGGATATGGTCAGGTACTCCCAAGGGTGACGCTGCATCAATACTACTAGAGCCGGCCTCCGTAGCCGAGTGGTAGAGTCTCGGCTTTTCATTTGGAAGTCCCGGGTTCGAATCCCGGTCAGGCATGGCATTTTTCACACGCTACAATTCGTTCATCTCATCCTCTGAAGATATAACCTAACGGTGGTTCCGGAGGTAAAAAAAAATAAAAAAATAAAAGATACTACTAGAGGAGTGGCAAGAGATGTGGTCGAGAGCCACGGTGGCAGTGTGGACCAAAAGACTAATCCCGAGGTTGGGCCCCAGGCTGGGGAGGGGCCACGGGGAGGTGGATTACTACCTCTCCCAATTCCTAACCGGTCATGGGGTGTTTAATGCTTACCTGTATAGGTTTAGAAGACGAGACAGGAATTGCGCAATGAGACATTGCGGAGATTGAAACGGTAAGGCATACGATGCTGAGATGTCCTCGCTGGGCGGACATTAGAGATACCTACCGTGCAATCGCGGAATCCCCGGAGGAAGTAATGACCACAATGTTAGAAAGTACCGAGGGTTGGGACAAGACACGTGCTTGGATCGCCAAATCTTAAAAAAAGAAAAAGCAAGAAGAGGCCATTTGGCATAACCGTCTATGAAGTAAACGGGGGAGAGGGGGACAGCCTCCTGCTGAGTCGCCGCGCGTCCCCGGGGATGGTCGTCGATGATGAGCATGTGGACTCCCGACCTGCCTGCGTGAACACAATCATACACGAACACAGACACTCACAAAAAAAAATACCACAGACATATATACGTTCACACGCACAATCACTTTACACTTTCAAAAAGAAAAATGGATATGGGTGTGTGTGTGTGTGTTTGCGGAATGAGAATGAGTGGGTTCGGTTTCTGTTTGTTACAGGTGAGGTGAGATGCTAGTTGACAGCAGTGATGTCCAAGATGAACAGTTGAGTCTGCGTCTGAATCCCCAAGACCGAGTTATGCTTAATTGCGGATCCGGTCTCGGGGTGGAGAAGGATGGAAGGGGGAGGGTTTAGTCGGTGAGAGCCCGACACTACCACCTGTACGGGCGGGTGGTGGCTGGTAGAGCTTTTTCCTCCTCCTACGAACCCCCCCCAAAAAAAAAAGATAAAACCTTTTAATAATCTGGTTTGTGGTTTTCTTTTTCTTTGATGATATCGCCATATCAGCTTGAAATTTGTGTCTGGGATATGGAAATGGAACTTTTCAGCTTATGAAAAATCCATGATTGACCGGGATTCGAACCTACGACCTCCAGATGAAAGGCCGAGACGCTACCAGTCCGGAGTGGGATTGTAGTTAACATACCTGTAATGATTATCGGAGACCTGAACTGAACGACAAAGTACTAAAAAACGACGCTATTCTCAAGAATAACAAGTGAATTATGCTAGAATTACTCAGAAAATGAGCGAGTGGTTTTTCGTTGCCTTTCAATTAAGCTGAATGTAATGCTGCGTATAAACATTTCATCCCATTGAAATTCAGGTGATATTTAGTCCAAGCAAATTTCACTCTGTTCACTAAAGGAAATGGCTGTATAATGAACACCATTACTCTCAGGAAAAGTATGAATGTAATTATTTACTACGAATAAAAGACACTACTTTATGTACTGTCACTGTAAATATATAGTTTTAGTTAACGAAAGAAAACACTGCTGCTATTTAGCAATTATAATTAATTATTTAAAACACTTTAAAAAATAAAATAATAAACCAAATTAAAGCAAAATGTTTGTCGCACACTATTTTTTTTTTTTATTACGAACTCATATAAAAAAGTGTAGCTATATATTTAGAAAAACACGGAACACGATCTTTACAATTTTTTATGGGATTTCCAAGTGACGTAACTCAATAAAACAATTAAAATAACTAAATTAATTTACAATAGTAAGTTAACATCCGTTGAAATATGACACATCTTTAACCGTATAAAATTTTAAATTGTTCGCTCATTATTTTACAAATTACAACCTTTTAAAAGAATGTTTTCAATTTTGTTTTTTCACAATAATAAATACACAATTTTACAATTAATTTAAACAAAAATTAACTTTTGTAAGTTTAGACTGATAGTTTAAAAGAAACATAGAAGTCAATGAAAAAATTAATTAATTTTAAAATCTTAAATGAATTTAATTTTTTTAGGTAAACTAAAACAAGAAACAAATAAAAAAAAAAGACCTAGATTAAGAGAAAAATTAGCCTGAATGCGGTTTTACTTAAGAGCTATTAACAGATGTACCATGCTGAAAACTGTTTAAGAAATAATATTAAAGCGTTATTGTAGAAAATTCAACTTTAAAGGCAAAATATATAAGAATCTAGATAGGATGTAGAGTGATCGTTCATCAAGTTCTAAAATATACACATGAAATCAAACTGAATAATTTAATGGAACCAAACGCTAAGATCAAGATATGTTGACGCCAAATTTCGGCAGTTTATTAAAAATAAAATATCAGAATGTGGCAGATTTAACTGAGTATTTAACAGGAAAAAACTTTTAATATTTCGAAACAAAAAAATCAAAATTAAAAATCAAATAAAACATTTTATAGGACATTTTTAAGATTAATTCCATCTAAATTTGTTTGAAATAAGTGGTAATGCTAACAGTCGATTCCAAAAATGAAATTTTTAATATTATATTTGAATAGCAATAAAATTTTAAATAAGTAAATCGAGTCAGCGTATACGTCATTATCTAACAACGGATTATAAATTTTCCATTGAAGAATATGTAGATTTTTTTTGGGGGTTCTACAATGAAATCGCACGAGCTGCACAGCAAAATTATTATCAAAGTTTCCAATAGAATCCAAATAGTATTCCAGGCCAAAAAACCTTTTCTTCGTTATTTTAGTGCTTACGTACCACTGGATCGTTGACATCTTCTACTTATTTTACCGAAGGCCAAGAAATCTGGGCGAAATCTTTCTCCAGCCGACAGTCGCTAAGGAAGCGCGTTTCCGAAGCTACGTTTATATGAAATTTCTTTTTTATTTTCACCCGCAGAATATGTCCTGAAATTTTGTTACATTCTTCATGAATCACTTGGTATAGCTTAACTTTTAATGAGATCATATTTATTTTAACTACAAGTAGAGGCTCTTAGCCCTATAGAAGATTTTATACAGTTTCTAAAAAGATACGAATTGAATAACTTATGGATAAATATCGACATTTGCGTAACATATGAACTGACTCTAAAGAAAAAATCCAGAAAATGGAATACTTGAACCAATTTTCGTTAGATAAATACATTTCGTTGGATTACAAGAACAAAACGTTAATGTACCCCGGGATTCCTTAAGAACATCAATTTATGTATTTTGCAATGCTGGTATTCCCGAATATTTCAGTGAAAAGGAATAATTTTTTAGTATAAATTTTTAAACACTATAAAGCAAAAAATAATACTGCATTAAATTGGAAACCATTACAACAAATAAAAAGAAAAAACCGTTATTTTCCGCCGACTTAAAACAAATATATTTTTGAAATTTAAAGACCTACTGAAAAAAATATAATTTTTTGAAATGTTTTTCAAATCACTAGAATTTTTTTTACATTTAAAATAAGGATAGGTATACCGGTTATATAGGTATACGGATAAAAAAAACCGCTGCCAAAATTATAACAATATAAGAAAAACAAAGCCTAATCGTATCAAAATATGTTCATTTGTTTTATTACGCAAAACTTTCTAATTAATTTCCTTGAACGTATTATGAATCTCTGCATGAAAATATTTGAGTATTATAACATCAGAGCACACATAATTATACTTTATAAATTAAATACAAAGATTTGATAAACAAAACAGAAATGAAAAAATCTTCAAATTCTTAAGGTAAATAAATTAAAGGGACACCGGCGGAAATATTCTCTAATATAAAATCAGATCAACCAATCGAACCGCTGTAAAAGAGTTTTATATATATACTAGCTGGTCCGTCCAGCCAGATCCTGAACCCTCAGGGCCCAGGCGAACTCCGGAGCCAACTAGGCTGCTCGGGACTTCCTGAGGCTACGGGGCTATCCCAGAGCTGCAGAGTTCGCTTCACTCGCCATTCCCGTGTTGCGAGAGAGGAGTCTTGGGCAACCGCAGAGAATGGTTATTCTTATATCTATTTGTTGGCGTTCAATTAACAATTTTTTATGTTGCACTGGCTTGTTAATGGGCAACGTAAATTACCATAATGTTACAAGGAGCTATTTTACTAATTTTTAAACAAATCCATAAAAAATGTAAGGGATTTTAAATTCGTTTAACACTGTTTAGTAAAATCTATTTTACAATCGTTATGACATTATTAGGATGTACTCGTAATTAGTTACATTATTTCATATGGAAGAATTATTTTCTTAAGTACATGCTTATAAAAACGAAATGCTTATTAGACAAATAGTGGGAGTAGGTAGTAACACTGCCCATTTGATTCTTTTTGTCTGATCCAGACAGAAAATTTCAAACAATTCATAGCCGTCACTGTTTTACGTAACAGAAGCATAAAATGATTG
>JAAAKQ030144940.1:2588-13128 GCA_010016005.3 Zanna intricata
TTGTTAACTTCATT
The DNA here is from genome assembly GCA_010016005.3 of Zanna intricata. Classification (NCBI taxonomy): domain Eukaryota; kingdom Metazoa; phylum Arthropoda; class Insecta; order Hemiptera; family Fulgoridae; genus Zanna; species Zanna intricata. Next base: position 2,603 of record JAAAKQ030144940.1, read on the forward strand.
TTAAACTTGTTCATTCATGTTAGATTCGAAATTACCCAATTAACATGAACTTGGTCACTTTTTTAAAAAAAATTATAATTAGAACCCTTGTTTTGATTATTTTAAATTGCGTTAATAAATGTTTTTTTTTATTAATTATTTAACCTTATTCCTTAATAAAATAAAACAGAAAACATATATTACTTTAACCAAAAAATCATTTGGCTGTTTCAAACACAGACAATTTTATATTATTTTTTACTTTCTGTACATGGAAAATTTTCGATTTTCAGATTTCAACGGAAATATCCATTTTGATCATACCTGAATCCATTTTGATTAGTTTCGGCATGACGCCCATACGTATGTAGAGGTTTCTTGCATAATTCAAAAACGATTAGCAGTAAAATGTTGAAATTGACTGAACCAAAAGTGTCCAAAAAAAACCAATTATTCCAAAAGTTTAGATTTCAGACTTTTTCTTCACTACAGTAATAAGATCTCATTGAAGATTTTCAACAATATATCACAAATGATATTTATTATCACTGACTCCAGATTTATAGCCAAATAAAATTTTAACTAATGAAATATTTGGGTCTTATAAGGGGAAGGGCACATCGGTTCGAATCAAACTTTATTTCCTTTTTTTTTTTTTAATTTAAAAGTATCGTTTAATTAATATTTATTAACCCGTGATTGTAAAAAAATGTTTACAATAAGTAATAATTCAATAATAACAATAAAAAAAATATATATGTGTGAAAAACTTAGAAATTAATAGGAAATAAAATTTTACGGAATTATAAAAATGAGTATATTTAATTTAAAAGGCGTTATTACATACGTGTATATTTTTTTTATTATAACGTTAAAGAAACTTTACAATCTGTTTGGAATTAAAATTGAACAATGAGTAAATATGCTGAATTTGCAATAAACAATAAGAAGCTACAGACCCAGTGGTTTGTCGCTTTAAAGTTAATTACGAAAAGAAAACAAATTGACTTCGTAGAGCTGGTTTTTAAAACCACTTAATTGAGTCAATATATCAAATCAAGAACATTGTTTCTCAGTATTCTCGAAAAATCACAACAATGTTATCCAATAAATTGACTACCATATAATTTGGATGCCGATCCAAACTATTTTGATATCGTTGACTGACCAAAGAGATTTCTTCCCTAACAGTTATATGAGGTTATTGCTTATATATCGAAGTATATTAAACATTTTTCGTAGTGTTTTTGTTTGATAAGGGTTCAAGTATGTTAATATTGGAATTGCTTGCTGTATCCCATAATGCAAGCCCAAAAGTCCAAATTTGTTTCAAGACGGATTTATAAACCAATAATGTATTTTCTAGAGCCAAGATCTGTGTCCCATTAGCCAGTACATGATTTTAAAATTTAGGTCTAACTTTTAATATTTTTCCTTGAAAACCTTAGTTTTCAACAATTTTTTTCAAGAAGACTAAATTTATTCGATGTAGGAATAGCAAAAGTAGATGGACTAGTTGATTGTAAACGAATATTAGGTTCAGTATAATTTGTGCGTTGGCTTGTTTTTGCCATTGGAATTTCATCGTTCTGCCAACTGAAATTTTCTTTTTGTACGCGCAATACTTTTGTTACTTGGTTGGAAGGGTTTTCCTCACTAATATCGGTAATATCACTTGCAGTATCTACTCCTGAAAGTCACGCATGTTATCGATAATGTTGTTTCTAATTAACGTACACCGCCCCGATTTCAGAGGATCCCTGTCGGTACACCTTAAAAGCCCAAGTATTCTATTATCTTTTTGGTTAGGGTTTACGTGAGATTGTAAGGTTATTGTTTACATGCGATGATTCGCCATTGCTAGAAGTAACAGCTTGCAGTTGGTCCATAGCAACGCGCTATGGAAGGTTATGTCGCTTATTCAAAAACGACACCGTGTAAGAATATTCCTTCTTGAAATAGTACTAAAATAATACACAATATAGTCTATATATAGATAATATAGTTAACAATTTATTACCTAGATATACTCTGTATAAGATAAATTCTCACTAGAACTCGCTACACGACTGTTATACGCGAAAATTAACTATATATGTGTATATGTAAAATAGATTTGGTGAAACATCTAATTATTGAATATTAACTGAAAATTATAATTTAGAATCGTATTATTTTTAGATTTTCCTGCAAGGAAGTCGTGTGATGTCCTCATCAGATTTAAAAAAATAATTTTTAAGTAAAATTACTGAAATATTACTGGTATTTAATCGATATAAAACACAAATTAATTCTTAAGAACCGAAGAGTGCAGGGGATTTATCGGGAATAAAACTTTACTTTGAAAGTGTAAGTATGAAGCATATATAACACGGAATCGATTCATCCACTGAACTTCGATATTAAGTTATTTTTAAGAGCTTGCTTGTTACCATATTGTTCTTTGTCTCCAAGTCAATAATACCGCCAATTAAATAAAATTAGGTCATAATCCTACATGAAAAATAAATCGGTGAGATAACTATACTATTCGCTAGGAAATAAATAGGAAATTAAATGACGTCAGTAAGGTCAATGACGAAGATATACAGGCAGGTGCTTAGTGTGTCATGATGGTAAGAAGCGCGTACTTCTTGCTCCTGCTGCCGCTGTTTAACTTCCCAGAATGAATTGTACTGTAAATATTCGATTTTATTTGTCTGGTCCTCCCGTATTCTTATCTCTTTTTTAAGGGTCACTGAACTAAGGAGCAGTCAGACCATCTTGCTGTATCCTTAACGTATTTTCATTGCCCCCCCCTGATTTCATTAAATTATTATTCTGTACAATTTAACCAGTTTTAAAATTAAATTATACATTTTATAAATACAAATTTTTCAGTTTTTATGTCGCATAAAAAATAGTATACGTGGTATTAATTTAACCATTAATGTTGAATAAGTATTGTTTGGTTATATAAGAAGATTTGTTTTCTGATTTTTAACTGTTTCATATAAATTGTAATAAAAATAAATACAATTCTGTTGAAACTACTTTTATTTGTAACAGAACTTTCCATTTTAACATGTTTATTGATCTTAATTAATTTTCTTTCATATTTTTATTTTTTACGTCTATGTGTACTAAACACTAATAAAGAACTTTTTCTGCCACAATTTTTAGTTATAATCGGTTTCATTCATGCAGAAACCATAAGTAAATTGCAACATAGTAATCACATGAAAAGGAGCTTCTATCGAAATCCCTTAATAGAATATATTCAAATGTCACATGTAGAAAATATAATGAGCACTTACGTTAACTAAGTTCAAAGATTAGTACTACGAAAAACAGTAAAAAGTAAAAATAAAAACAATATCAGCGAACTATAAATAACACAAGTATCACTAAAATTTCCCAGGTCCAATCTGAGAGAGCCCCTTCAGCCGCCTACCATTATGTTCTTGTCTAGAATGGTTCACAACCAGATAGGTCATACAGTCAAGTCAATAAGTCTTAGTTTGTACTTTGATGCCAGCGGTAGTATTTCTTCTGTTTCCTTTTTTCTTTCATATGAAATTTCCATGTAGGACTACGATCTAGGCGCAGAACTAGTTACTGCATACTGATAGCAAGCGGGAAATAAACTTCATTCAGGTAAATCTGTGGGCAGTGAATTCTTTTGCAAACATCATATGAGTCGATTTAGTTGGACTGACTTTCATTTTTCATTTAGTCAGCCACGCACCTATATTGTAGCGTAGCAAAGTTTGAGTTGGGTCATCATGCGATCCTGGCCTTCAATGACGACCCAACTCTGATGGAGGGTCTACAGTCAAGGTGGAATAGAGAATATCCATCCCCCAAATCCGACCCCAGATTTGGGTTCATACATTTTACCCCCTAACCACCCCCCCAAAAAAAGGTTCATGTGGGTACTCATTTTAATCGGATTTTGGAGCAGAAGTTAAACATCCAATATGCGTCGACAAGGTTCACTCCCTATGGACGAGGGAACAGCCCACACTATCTCAGGGGCTGCGATTGCGCCCCAAAGGAAGGTCTGATAACAAAGGTAGCAAAAGATAACAAAGGTAAGAAGAGGTGTGTACTAATGATGAAATGCACGTGAGGATCAAAATTGCGAAGAAGGCTGAGGAATTCACTACAGTCCTCAAAGATAAGATGTCCGACGTGCAGGTCAACCTCAAAACACGAAGAGGCAGGAGGGCTATTGTGCACATTAAGGATGTGGAAGCTGATGTGTCCGAGCAGGAAATCAAAAAGGCCGATGCTGATAGGCTGGGGGAGACTGAGAACTTCCAGGTTACGTCTGTGAGGCTTGCTTTTGGTGAGACGCAGAGCATGACAATGGTGAAAACATACAAGGTGGCCTGTCGTCCGGTCGAGGAGCGTCTTCGGATAGACTGGGTTCACTGTCGAGCATATATTTGGGAGGACTTGGACCGTTGCTTTAGGTGTTGGAGCACGGGACACACGAGTGTCGAATGAAGAGGCCCTAACAGGAGAGACCTCTGCTTTAACTGTGGAGGTAAGCGGCATCAAATTGGCACTTGTCATGAAGAGAAGATATGCCTTGATTGTGGCTGTAGTACGCATCGCACCGGAGGCTTGATGTGAGAAAAAGCTGGTAATGCTTAAGATGCTTCTATCTAATTTCAACAGGAGCTCGCTCTCTCACGGTCTTGTGGGGAAGCTAGCAAGAATGCATGGCGTAGATGTGTTAGTGTCTACTGAACCGGAACAGGATTTGTTGCCAGAGACGACTGGTGTAAGGGTGGTGACGTTGCTATTCACAACGTTAGTGGCAGGCTAGGTTGGAAACTGCTTAACAGACAGCAGGGGATAATCGCTATCGAGCTGACTAGTGCTACTATTGTTAGAGCCTATGTTCCCCAGTTGCGAGCTTGCTGAGTATGCCGATCCGGTCTGGTCCGGCAATTGCGGGTCCGGTCTCGTGGAGGTGGTGAATGGAGGGGGGTTTTTTAGTCAGTGAGAGCACGACACTACCACCTGTGCGGGCGGGTGGTGGCTGGCAGAGCATTTTACTCCTCCTATGAAAACCAAAAAAAAAAAACGGTCTATATATTTAACTACTTTCAAAATTATGAAAATAATAGTTAAATTAATTCTGGAATAGTAATAATAATAATATAATTAGTATGATTTTTTTTATCGTTACATAAATATGGGAGACATCTTTGAAGTATAAGATAAGAGAAATTATATTTAAAAAAAACCTACTGTTAATAGATAAAAACGGTAAATCACAATAAGCTATTAACGATAATAATAATTACCATTTAAATTATTGTTATTTAACTAATTTAAAGTAACACGTAACGAGTGTATTTCAACTATACATCAATAGCTAATTGGAATAAAAAGTAATTTTAATTTTTATATTCATTTACTGATGATAGAATAAACAAAACAATTCAAAAAACAATTGAATAAATAGACCAATCTTCTATCAACTATGTTTGAACAATTGATCAAATATATCTGGATATGTATTCATTACACAACAGAAGGAAACAAACCTTATTACATCCGCCTTGTTAAAATTTCTATCTATACTCTTAGTTATTTTTTTATTTCTTACATTAAAAATAGTCTATTGAATTACAAATAATAATGTACCCAAAATATTATTTTCTTATATAATCTTTATTAATTACCGCACGTGTAGGATTTTAACAATTCGTTCTCACTGTTCAATGATAATTGTAAAAAATATTTTTAAATATTCAACAACAAAAAAATTAGCCTGTTAAAATTTTTTTTTTAAATCATGGAACAGTAATGTGAAATATTGGACAAAAAATATACAAATAATAAACTACTGTACTTTGGAAATAAATGAACGGATATTTTTCACGAATTTCTTAAAAAGAAATATTATCGTAGAATTAAAGATATTTCATTAAATTACAGCTCATTAATTAACATCGAAATTTAAAATTACAGTCAAAAAATAACAGATACTTGTTATTCTTGTAATATCCATGTAATTTTTGGGGGTGACTTACGATTGATGTCAAATGGCCTTTAATTATTATTAAATGTACACATCATTTTACAAAGTAATGTATGAAAAATAATTATTAATTTAATTTTAATGACATGTAAATAAAGAACGAAAATTTACAAATAATTAAAATTTTTCTTATGATTTCAATTATTGGATTTTTATAGGAGATCGTCTGCTAACTTCTTGATAAACTATCACATCTGGTTTATTTATTAAAAAAGAACTAACCTATAAAAACAATATTAATATTTTTAAGGTAACAATAGGAATATTAATTCGTAAAATATGCAGCTGCAAAATTTATAAAACACCGCTCTAAAAGGAGAAAAATATTCCTTAATTTCCTAATTTTAGAAATCACAACCAAATTAAAAACAGTTAGTCATTAAGTTGTTATTAGTCATTCATTTGGCAATAGTTGATTTCAATTAACAAAAATTCAAAATGTAAGAATTGAAGAAGTGTAGATTTTTTTTTTTTTTTGGCATGGCATTTTCACACATGCTACATATCATTCATCTCCATCCTCTGATGTAATACTTAATTGTGGTTCCGTGGTTCCGGAGGTTAAAAAAAAAAAATTTGTTTTAGAGTATTCTTTTGGAATCGATCTTTTTCAGTCGAATGGAATCGGAAAGTAGTAAATAGTAAATTATCTCTTTCAATTTATTTTATTATTGAATTTTATCATAAAATTATTATTTTTTAATTTTATTTCATTTGGCATAATAAAACAAATATAATCTTAATCTTCTTCCTGAATAAGAAATTATTACATGATTTTCTTTAATTCTCGCACATTTGAAGTCATAAATAAATTTAAAATAGTTGACAATTTTTACTTTTTTACTAACAATTTTTTTTCCTTAATGTTATCATGTACAAGCTCGAATCTTATTCATGGGATATGAAAATGGAATTTTTCTAGCGTATGAAAAATGCCATGCCTGACCAGTATTCTAATCCAGAACCTCGGGAAGAAAGGCCGAGACACTACCACTCCAACACAAAGGTCGGCAATTAAATCTACTCATTAAATTAAAAATTTATTTTTTTTACCTAAACTAGAAATTAGAACTTTTATTCGTACGATGATAGTGGTACGTTAAAAAAATAACTGAAAACTTATTTAAGACATTATACGAGTATTTATATTTTTCATAGGAAATAAAAGATATATATTAGTAGAATTTGTTTTAAATGAAAAAATACTTTTTTTGGCCGTACATTTTTGAGATATAACATTCAGATTATTTTTAATGAGCATTTTATGTATTGAGAAGAATTGTTTTTGTTTTCCTGTAATTTTGATATGTACAAAGACTATAAACTGCAACAAAAGATAATCAAAACACGTGATAAAGAAACCGTGGTAAAAAGAAGCCAGGTGTTTTTAGTAAAACCGCTTGCCGCTGCTTAATGTGCGCAATAACGAAATAACTGCGAGTTGCATAATTGATCATTTAAGACAATAACAAAAGAAAGTTAAATTCTATTTTTTTTCGTAGATATTCTAACATGTTTAAGAAGTAGACGTAAAAGTATAAAACAAGTCACCCTAAAAATTGTACAGCCATTCTAAAATATAATAACTCTATTCCAGACATGCTAGAGAAAGCGGTCAAAAATTTGTTTTCTCATTGATTTCTGTATTGATTCCAGTAAATTTTAATTCGGCTCACCCAACCGCCTCTTACAATCCAGGTGAGCCCTCTTTTTTATCAAGCGGATAGCAAACAGATAGATCCATAGTCAAATAATGCTTTATCCTTTCTATGCACCGTTTATTGTACTCCAAAGATATCAATGAATTCATATACTCCGGTATTCTTTATTGTTCTTTCTCTAGATACAAAAGAGCTCTCTAGAGTAGTATCAGTTTTTTCTTCGAAAAAACTCATTCATTCTCTCAAATTAATATAACTGAATTTATCCATCTGAATCAACAAGATAATAGAGTTAAATCCTTAAATGAGAATGTAAAAAAACCCATTAAAATATAAGTGAGACCTGTTCTTTTTAATAATTATCGGTATAATGAAATAACATTCGATGTGATATCATATAAATCAACTTTAGTAATCTCTCCTGTACTTAATATTCCGTCTTATCTTTGACGAGCATCATAGCTAAAAGAAAAAATTATATAGGCAGTGTAAAACAACATATTACAACCATTCAAGTGAATATTTTAGTCACTAGTGATTACAATATGAATAGGAATTTAAAAAAAAATGTTCTATAATAGGTTAGAAATTTAGACTTCCATGTTAATATAATAAAACAAGTAATAAAAAATACTCAATATTTAGGTACTATTTTTCTACATGTTATAAAAACTTAAATAGAAGGAAATTTATTCTTAATTTTCTGCAATAAAATAATTCACACGAATTAAAATTTTGATTAACAGAAAAAAATTTAAATAATTTAAAAGATTTTTTTTTAAGTTTATTTGAAATTTAATTGTAATATTGTAATATAAATGAAGAATATTGTTGTTCAATTATTTGTGTTATGGTGTTAAGCAAGGTGAATGAATGAAAGTTTATTTAATTAAGAAATATTTATATTTCTACGCGCTTGAGAATGTATGTATTTTTAATAGATTAATAAATACTGAATAATGGAATACATTTGTATGTTTGTATATTTACTGGAAAAGAGCCAAGCTATAATACATTTATTTTTAAATATCAGTTGATTCACTTCACAGATTATTTTGCCATTTATTTAAAACTAAATGTTGATATTTTTATTAATTCTTTACAGTAGTAAAGATGTGAACAATATTCAATTTTTTTATTTAAAAAAAAAAAAAAATTAATAAAAAATTAAGATAACTGAACTAACAAAATTGTTGTTGCTCTTAATTTATTTAAGATATTTTACTGAATTTTTATAAACATTTATTATTTAAAAACATGTTTCCACTATCATTGTAGGGATATACTGTTCCACACAAATAGTAAGAGTAGGACAATTTTTCACAAGAATTATTGCTTTTATAATATAGTTATTTAATTTCTTTGTATAATTTCTATTTTTGTTTTGTTTCTAAATGGAATCATTGGCAGACAGTCTGCTGTTATCTAACATTTTTTCCTTGTTCGTGAAAACTTATTACTTTGTTTTAATTTTATTAATAAACAATAAAAATAATATATATATATGTATATTTTTTTTTTAATTGAACCCAGTAAATAATGACTACTACTCATTATTTCAAACGAAATACATTCTTAATACCTTTGTACAAAATATTGTAAAATAGCAATTTGAAATTAAGAAATAAATGAGCCAGGAAAAAATTTATCTTCATATATTTGATCGACTTTGAGAAAGCTTAAAATTAAGAAAACTTTTTTCAAACTTTCAGAGCGTATGAGATTGACCAAAAAACATTTAACCTCATTAAACTCACTTTCACAAACACTTCTCTAATGTTAATTCTATGGAAGGAATAAGCGAACCTTTCCTAGTTACAACAGAGTTGTTTGAATATTTCCAATCATACTGAACTTGGTTTTGGATAAAAAAGAAAAATTTTCTGGCAAGTGAATGACACGAGTACAAATTTCGGATCTAAAAACCGAAGCATCAAAATAAATTGCTTAACCTTTGCCGATTACCTGGTTCTTTTAGCTGAATTAAAGGAATACAAGTAGCACAAGTAGAAGAGTTAACAGGAATAGCTCAAAAAGCAGCAGGCCTGCAGGTATCCTTTATCAGTACGGAAATCATGACAAATATCAAATTATTTGTACAAAAGACAGAAGGCAGAAAGGTAAATGTAACAACTACTTTTAAATACCTAGAACAGATTGTAAGTCGTAAAGATATAGATAAAGCTCCAATTAAAAACACAATATTAAGATTGGAAAAATTTAGATTTATTATCAAACACATCTACAATAAGAAGAATCTCTCCAAGATCCCATAATTACGACATTATAAGAGCAGTACTTATTTCTATGTACAAGAGACAAGGAACTATTGTAATCACGAAAAATTTCGGTTTTCAGATTTCAACGGAAATATACATTTTGATTATCCCTGAATCCATTTTAACTAGTTTCGACGTGACGTCTGTACGTAAATATGTAAGTATCTCGCATAATTCAAAAATTATTAGCCGTAGACTGTTGAAACTTTGAATTTAGGACTGTTGTAATATCTAGTCTTGCACTTCCCCTTTTACTATACTGAACCAAAAGTGTCTAAAAAGCTCAAAATTCAACATGGTTTTGGAGGTTTTCTTAACTGCAGTAATAAGCTCTCATTGAAAGTTTTTAATTCAACATGGTTTTGGAGGTTTTCTTAACTGCAGTAATAAGCTCTCATTGAAAGTTTTTCAATGATATATCATACGTGAGTGATACTTATTTTCATTGATTCCAGAGGTGTAACCAAATAAAACTTTAATTAATGTGTAAGCGATAGTTAACTACTAGCCGTGCGAGGATAATTAGGAAATTTAAAATAAAATAAATAAATGCTCTGGTATAAGAAA